>CAIGQV010018552.1:3415855-3459819 GCA_903798115.1 Danio jaintianensis
TGTGTGTGTGTGTGTGTGTGTGTGTGTGTGTGTGTGTGTGTGTGTGTTCAGACCTTGTCGTGTTTTTTGAGTAGCTGGTGTCTCTGCAGGAAGTACTGGTCCTTCAGCTGCTGTTTGAGGAGCTGGTGTCGCTCATGGAGGTTGTTCTCCTCCATGTCCCAGATCGTCGCCTCTCGCTCTGACAAACCAAAAACACATACACTCTATGAAAACCCCTACACATGCAAACCAAACTTCCATTAAAGCAATGAGCAAAAGTTTTTTTTTTTAAATCCTCATTTACTCTCTTTCAAGTGGTGCTAAACTTTTATGGGGTTTTTTTCTGTTAAGCACAAAGCAAGATATTCTGAATAATGGTGTAAATGAGCAGTCATCGACATCCATAGTAGGAAAAAAAATGCTATGGAAGTCAATGGCTTTTTTTTCCCAGTATATCTTCCTTTGTGTTCAACAGTTGAAAGATACTCAAACCGGTGTGAAACAAGTAAAAGGTGAGTAAATGATGACGATTTGCAGTTTTTGGGTGAACAATCATAACTATCAGGTGAACCTTTATACATTTTTGGAAAATATGATTGAATTTTGTGTCCATCTGCAGTGTGTTTCTGTATGGATGCAGAAAGTTGTACCTCTGACTAGACTCTGTTTTTTGAGCAGACACTGGCGCTCTGTCTCGGAGATTTCACGCTTGTTTTCAGAAATGATGCTCTTCAGAGTCACGTCCAGGTGTTCCTTCTGTTCTACAATGAACTTCTGCTCCTGTACAAAGAGAAAAACAGAAATGATAAGGGGTGATCTTTTCTAGTAAAAATCATGTCTGATGCAACTGGGAATCATCATTCCCTCATAGCAAACTAACGCTAAGAGGGGCGTGGTTAAGAATATTGTTGTTATTTTTATCTTTATATATTTTCATTTTGTTTATTTACTTATTATCATCATTAATTTTTTTATTACTATTATTTATTTATTATAAATATTTTATGAATTATATATATATATATATATATATATATATATATATATATATATATATATACGCACACACACACACTACCTGACAAAAGTCTTGTCGCCTGGTCAAGTTTTAGGAACAACAAAAAATAACTTGACTTCTAGTTGATCATTTGGTGTCAGAAGTGGCTTATATGAAAGGCAAAGGCCTCTAGATTACACTTATTTTACCAAAATAAAATATGATCATGCCTTGATTTTTAATGATTTAATTAGGACAGTAAGGTCTGACTTTGCTTAGACAAAAGTCTTGTCACTTAACAGAAATAATGTACAGTATAGAATATAAAGTCATGCTGCAGTGGAAAAAGATTAATATTGTGTATGACTCCCATGAGCTTGGAGGACTGCATCCATACATCTCTGCAATGACTCAAATCACTTATTAATAAAGTCATCTGGAATGACAAAGAAAGCGTTCTTGAGTTCATCAAGATTCTTTGGATTCATCTTCAATGCCTCCTCCTTCATCTTACCCCAGACATGCTCAATAATGTTCATGTCTGGTGACTGGGCTGGCCAATCCTGGAGCACCTTGACCTTCTTTGCTATCAGGAACTTCGATGTGGAGGCTGAAGTATGAGAAGGAGCGCTATTCTGCTGAAGAATTTGCCCTCTCCTGTGGTTTGTAATGTAATGGGCAGCACAAATGTCTTGATACCTCAGGCTGTTGATGTTGCCATCCACTCTGCAGATCTCTCGCACACCCCCATACTGAATGTAACCCCAAACCATGATTTTTCCTTCACCAAACTTGATTGATTTCTGTGAGAATTTTGAGTCCATGCGGGTTCCAATAGGTCTTCTGCAGTATTTGTGATGATTGGGATGCAGTTCAACAGATGATTCATGGGAAAAATCTACCTTCTGCCACTTTTCCAAATGATCAACTAGAAGTCAAGTTATTATTTGTTGCTCTTACAACTGGGATCGACGACAAGACTTTTGTCAGGTAGTATATATATATATATATATATATATATATATATATATATATATATAAATTATTTATTTTGTTTTTCTTTAGCATTGTTAAAATGGGCATTGTCTGTTGGTTTGTTTTAATGTGTTATGTGATTAATAGTTAAAATGATCATAAAAAAAATAAAATATTGTGGCTGAAGCATCAAACTGACATCATCAGAGAAGGACTGACACTCCGAACATGAAGCAAATGGTCTTTGATTAAAGATTATCAAAACAAACATTTTTTTCAGTGGATTAATGTACATGGATTAATTGATCACCTAAAGAATAACAATGTGCGCTAGCAAAATTAACAGTTTAAATACTGTTTCACACTTTTAAAAAATCGCAACAATACCATATCGTGGGGACTCTGGTGACTGGAGTCTCCACGAAACGATATTGATACGATACTTGTCACAATAACCAGCGCAATTTTTTAATATGATTTTTTTTTTCAAAATTCAGACCGTATGAAGTGGATTTTGTCTAGGTAAAACACCAAAAGTGGACATATCTGTTATTCTATCAAGTAGCGATTTTTGTTCAACAGACCTCATCTGATTTCATCTGCAGAAAGTTGTTCATTTTGATCTTCATAGTGTCTTTCCTCTGATTCCTGGGCATCTTCTCAACTTCTTGTTTGACCTGAGACAAAACAAAGATGCAATTTAACAATCTGCAATAACTGTATTTAAAGAATTCAAAATGACATGAATAGCTGTTTCCATCCGCCAAAGTTCGTCATCACAATGGTTCAGTATTATTATTATTATTCTATTATTATTACCTCCAGAACAGAAAAAAGGCCCACAATGGCTTCTCCTACCGCATTAAATGTCATTTTTCTATTCAATATTTTGCGAAGGAAGTGAAAATGTAGTTCTCTTTGACTCATTAGATGGAAATGGTGCTTTATACGCAAATGTTTTATCCCATATTCCAGTTTTGCACATAAATAAAGTTTGCATATTTGGATGAAAACATAGCAACCGTCTCTGAATGATCATATATAAATATCATATAAATGGAATATAAATGATAAAGTGTAACATTTGGAATAAAAACGACTTATGTCTTTTTTTAGACATACGTATATGATAATATTGACAATTAGTAAGCATGGCAGGGTTTTGTTTAAAATCAACCATAATTGGGTTTATAATGAAAATGTCAGCTTTTTTTATATTTTTTTAATACTTCATCATTTAATTTTAATCCAAAGCAAACTGTGCTGTTTTTAAATGTTTACTTCTTTCCCAGTGCTCTAATAATACTGTGGTTTTTTCCTGTCATAATTTCCTCAACATCAACAAACGGGTGTTTTGTCTTTGTTATCAACAATTAGATATCAAGCATAAACATTTCAGCAGTAATGTTTAGAACACAGATGCTAGGTTCAAACCATAAACAAAAATCAATTTTAACCATTTTTTGTTGTGTTAAGGCATCCACATGCATGAAAGTTATGAAATAATGATATACTTGAAATATTATATATATATAAGATTGTAATGATATACTTCCTCTTTCTGGTTGCAGATCTGATGTGCACCTCCCAATTCTCAAATCACAATGATAATTGTAGTTATAGGATATCATTTACATACAGTATATTAACATGCTAATTCATTTCATGATTATAATGGAATAATTTACTTTATTACCTATAAATGCTTAATTATTAAAGGAACACACAACTTTTATTTTGAGAATAGGCTAATTTTACCACAACAGTTGAACTTTACCTAATTTAAATCCAATCATCTCCGGGTCTGGCTGAAACACTTTTAGCTTAGCTTAGCATAAATCATTGAATCGGATTAGACCATTAGCATCTCGCTCAAAAAATAAAAGAAGTTTTGATCATTTTCCCATTTAATGCTTAACTCTTCTGTAGTTGAAAATGAATTTTTTAGGCTGATATCATAAAGTAACTACAGAAGAGTCAAGCTTTAAATAGGAAAATTACTCATTTTTTGAAATGCTAATGGACTAATCCAATTCAATGATCTATGCTAAGCTAAGCTAAAAGTACTCCTGCTTCAGAGAAATGATAAAACTCACCTTTTTAACTCTAGGGGAGTTGTAAAATTAGCTTATTTCCAAAAAAAAGTGTTTCTTTAACACAACAAAAGTGCATTTCATGTATGAGCTCATTCTCTCACCTCTTTCTTCTTTTGTTTCATCTGGTCCAGGAACTTGCTGTAGGCTTTTTCCTGCTCCATCCGGATGCGTTTTCCCTCTTCTCTCAGTCGTACGGTGTGCTCCATCTCCATCTTCTCGATGGTCTGCTTCTGCTGTTTCTCCAGGGTCTCCAGCTCTGTGTCATAGTATTTCTTCTTGGCCTGTGAGCAGTGATAGACCAAATACATCAGTGCTATTTATTGGGATTTTACAGAAGAATTACTGCTGTTTCGCTCTCATAAGATCTTTCAGAAAACACACAAAATAGACATTAAAGTGTTTATTATTATTATTTTTATTAATATTCTCACCTAAGAGTAACAATGACTACTTTTACATGGACGTCAGTAATCAAATTATTTACCTTAATCTAAATAAGGGAATAAGAATAGAAAAAGAAATCCAATTTCATGATGTATGTAAATAGAGTTGAACAGAGTGCACTCTTGTCAATTGATATTTTGAATGTATTAATTGGTGAAAGAATAAAGAAATGAGAGCTGAGCTGTTTGTGCTGGAGCTCTAAACACACTCACGTTCATCTCCTGGTAAAACCTGCGCTGCACCTGCTCGCGCTGCTCCTTCAGCTTCATGTTGAGCACCGTCAGCGAGCGATGCTGCTCTTTCTGCAGGAGACGCAGATCCCGAAGCTCCTGACGCCTGCACACACCAATTACAACTCAGCAATCAAATACCACTTCAGTATTTTACAATGCAAAAACTACAATGTATACTACTGGTCAAAAGAAAAGGGTCAGTTTCAAAGAGTTATAAAACATTATCTGTGGGGTATTTTGAGCTGAAACGTCATGTACACACTAGGGACAGAGACTTTTTTTACATCTAAAAGGGGCATAATTTTAAAAATTTTTTTAAAGAAATTTATATAAAATAATAATAATGATAATTTTTTGCATCAAATCTGAATATTAGAATTATTTCCTAAAAATCATATGTTTTTACATTGTAAATACAGTGCATCCGGAAAGTATTCATAGCGCTTCACTTTTTCCACATTTTTTTATGTTAAAGCCTTATTCCAAAATGGATTAAATTCATTTATTTCCTCAAAATTCTACACACAATACCCCATAATAACAATGTGAATAAAGATTTTTTGAAATTGTTGCAAATTTATTACAAATAAAAAACCTGAAAAATCACATGTACATAAGTATTGACAGCCTTTGCTCAATACTTTGTTGATGCACCTTTGACAGCAATTACAGCCTCAAGTCTTTTTGAATATGATGCCACAAGCTTGGCACACCTGTCTTTGGAGAATTTTTGCCCATTCCTCTTTGCCATACCTCTCTAGCTCTATCAGGTTGGATGGGAAGTGTACAGCCATTTTCAGATCTCTCCAGAGATGTTCAATAGGATTTAGGTCTGGGCTCTGGCTGGGCTACTCAAGGACATTTACCGAGTTGTTGTGAAGCCACTCCATTGATATTTTGGCGGTGTGCTTTGGGTCATTGTCCTGCTGGAAGATGAACCGTCGCCCCAGTCTGAGGTCAAGAGCACTCTGTAGCAGGTTTTCATTCAGGATGTCTCTGTACATTGCTGCATTCATCTTTCCCTCTATCCTGACTAGTCTTCCAGTTCCTGCTGCTGAAAAACATTCCCACAGCATGATGCTGCCACCACCATGCTTCACTGTAGGGATGGTATTAGCCTGGTGATGAGTGGTGCCTGGTTTTCTCCAAACGTAACGCCTGGCATTCACTCCAAAGAGTTCAAATTTAGTCTCATCAGACCAGAGAATTTTGTTTCAGATGCCTTTTGGCAAATTCCAATGGCCACTTTACCATACAGGCCTGATTGGTGGATTGCTGCACAGATGGTTGTCCTTCTGTAAGGTTCTCCTCTCTCCACAGAAGATTGCTGGAGCTCAGACAGAGTGACCATCGGGTTATTGATCACCTCGCTGACTAAGGCGCTTCTCCCCCGATCACTCAGCTAAGATGGCCGGCCAGCTCTAGGAAGAGTCCTGGTGGTTCCAAACATCTTCCACTTACGGATGATGGAGGCCACTGTGCTCATTGGAACTTTCAGAGCAGCAGAAATTTTTCTGTAAACTTCCCCAGCCTTGTGCCTCGAGACAATCCTGTCTCGGAGGTCTACAGACAATTCCTTTGTCTTCATGCTTGGTTTGTGCTTTGACATGCATTGTCAACCCTGGGACCTTATATAGACAGGTGTATGCCTTTTCAAATCATGTCCAATCAACTGAATTTACCACAGGTGAACTCCAATTAAGCTGCTGAAACATCCTCAGAATGATCAGTGGAAACAGAATGTACCTGAGCTCAATTTAGAGCTTCACGGCAAAGGCTATGAATACTTATGTGCATGTGATTCTTCAGGTTTTTTATTTTTTATAAATTTGCAACAATTTTTCACATTGTCATTATGGGGTATTGTGTGTAGAATTTTGAGGAAATAAATGAATTCCATTTTAAAATAGGGCTGTAACATAAAAAAAAAATGTGGAAAAAGTGAAGCGCTATGAATACTTTCCGGATACACTGTATATTTCAAAATACCTGCATGTAATTATTTTACATTTATAATAACACTGTTTACCCATCCCTTAAACCAAACCTACCCGTATCACCAAATTTGTCCCTAACCTTTCCCATATTACTACTCAATAGCACCATCAGAGTTGTGCAATACAATATGAACACAATAATTGCATTGCATACATTTTTGAATGCAAGTACACAGTAGTTAAGGCCACTTAATATAAACCCTATTTCTAAGCTTCCGCTGAATTTCTTAGACTTTCTTACTTACACAGAATATAAAAGAGGATATTTTGCAATGTTTACATATTGGTTCTATTTAATGGAAGTCAATGGGAACCAAAATGATTTGATAAGTAAACCTCTTCAAAATATCTTCTTCTGCCATCTGTAGAAAAAAACGAAAGTCATACAGCTTTGGAACAACATTTAGTCGTACTTTATTTTATTACTTGCATAAAAGCACTGGGTTATGGATATGGTGATGATATAGGTTAAGGTTAACTTCAGAGGTAGGTTAAGGGATAGTACCTACTTATTGAGTCTATTTATTTACTTATATAATTTAGAGGTGTAAGGGATCACGGTAGTTAAAAACAATTAAATAACACAGAAGTACTGGGATAACAGTTTATAGTTCGGATATAAACACTGATGTTTATGGTAAAGATTAAAATCACCGTTTAATGAAACTTGACGCTGGTGAATGCTGTAGCAATTACATTGTGTAACCAATGGGTGGCGACAAACAACCATCAAAATTATGTCACTGAATAGGTTTTCAAAAATGACACACCTATAATGAAACAATTCACACAAGTTTTATGTGTGAATTGTTGAATCATTAATTGAAAATAAATATGATATGTTGTACAAGATGTTAGCTTTCTATATTTAGCATTATCAGCAACAGTAGCAAAGATCATTTTTCGTATTGAATATTTTCCTTTTTTTCAGCTGGTTCTTTCTTGATTTTTATTTTTATTAAAATGACAGGTTCTAAGTTCTGTTTGTTAAAACCAATGGTTTTTGCAGTAATATTTTTGTATAAATAGAGACCAAATGACATTTGTGTTCTCCCTTTTTTGCTGATCCAAAAAAATGGTCCGATCCGTGACTCAAAAGCCGTAGTGTGATCCGAAACGTGAGATTTGTGATCCGTTACACCACTCATATAAATGTATAAATATAAAGTGGAGTGAAAAAGTGTTTGCCACCTTACTGATTTTTAGACTTTAATGTTTCAGATCATCAAAACACATTTAAATAGTAGTCAAAGATAACACAATTAAATTTTAAATTGAAGGTTTATTTATTATTAAGGGAAAACAAAGCGCAAAAATACATAGACCTGTTTGAAAAAATTTGCTCCCTAAATCTTCTCATACATCTAATAAAACCTCTTTGCAGAATTGTTGTAATTCAGCCATATTGGATCAGTAAACCAACAGTAAAATGTGGTGGTGGTAGTGTGATGGGGCTCAAGCTGAAGCAAACTTGGGTTCTGCAGCAGGACAATGATCCAAAGCAAACAAGCAAGTCCACTTCTGAATGGCTAAAGAAAAACAAAATGAAGACTTTGGAGTGGCCTAGTCAAAGTCCTGACCTGAATCCAATTGAGATGCTTGACCTTAAAAAGGCAGTTTGTACTCTAAAACCCTTCAATGTGGCTGAATTACAACAACTCTGTAAAGATGAGTGAGCCAAAACTTCTCCATAGCGCTGTAAAAGACTCATTGCCAGTTAGCGAAAACATTTGATTGCAGTTGTTGCTGTTAAAGGTGGCCCAACCAGTAATTAGGTTTAGGGGGCAAACACTTTTTTTCCCTTAATAATAAAAACTAGTGGTGTAACGAATCACAAATCTCACGGTTCGGATCACATTATCGTTTTTTAGTCACGGATCGAACCATTTTTCGGATCAGCCAAAAGGGGAGGAGACAAATGTCATTTGCTTTCCGTTTATTACAAAAACAGCACTGCAAGAAACTTTTGTTTTTAACAAACAGAACTTAGAACCTGCAATTTTATAAAAAAAAAATGAAGAAATAATCAGCTGAATAAAAATAAATTGTAAAATATTCAGTACTGTGAAAAATTCACTGTCACTACTACTGTTGCTGATAACGCTAAATGTATGAATCTAACATTATAATTTGTACAACCCATATTTATTTTTAGTCTCATTTTCAATAAATGATTAAGTTATTCACTCGTAAATCTGCATGTTTTATTGCTAGATGGATCATTTAAGAATGGAAGAATTATTCAGTGGCATATTTTTGATGGCGTCACGGTGGCGCAGTGGGTAGCACGATCGCCTCACAGCAAGAAGGTCGCTGGTTCGAGCCCCGGCTGGGTCAGTTGGCGTTTCTGTGTGGAGTTTGCATGTTCTCCCCGTGTTCGAGTAGGTTTCCTCTGGGTGCTCCGGTTTCCCCCTCAGTCCAAAGATATGCGCTATAGGTGAATTGAATAAGCTAAATTGGTCGTAGTGTATGCAAGAGTGTGTGGGTGTTTCCCAGTCTTGGGTTGCGGCTGGAAGGGCATCCGCTGCGTAAAACATATGCTGGATAAGTTGGCAGTTCATTCCGCTGTGGCGACCCCTGATTAATAAAGGGATTAAGCCGAAAAGAAAATGAATGAATGAATGAATTTTTGATGGCTGGTTGTTGCCACTTATTAGTTAAATAATGTAATTGCTGCCTACAACTTTCATCTTTGAGCGTCAAGTTAAATGCATATGATGGTCATTTTAAACTTTACCATAAACATCAGTGGTTTTATCTAAACTATAAACTGTTATCCCAGTACTTCTGTGTCATTTGACTGTTTGTAACTTCATAACTAACTCAAAAGACTAAAGACTCAATCTCTTTCTTGATTTTTGTGTTTTTCAATCACAGATTTAAATGCAGCGATTCGAAGGATTATTAAACATATTCAAATCACCATCATTTATAACTTATGTTGCATTGTTGTTGAGATCTCCATCTTTTAATGATTAATGGTGGAGCTTACACTGAATGCATTAATGCAGGCTGAACAAGTAGTGACAGAAAACACCTTTAATAACCTAAGAAACCCACCACATCCCGAATAAGCCACCACAACTTCTTCCGTCATCGTTATAGTTTACAGGAAAGCCTAAATGCTTCCATACATGTGATTTGAATGGCACAAGAGGCAATCTCTCTGTGATTGTTACAAATTTAGGATTAATCTACATGTAAAAAAAAAATGTATTAGCCTAATCCGCGGGCCACGTGTGTTCCGAACCGTAAGTTGGGATCTGTACGAATCACGGATCAACCGTGATCCATTACACCCCTAATAAAAAACCTTAATTTCCAAACTGATGTTTACTTGTGTTATCTTTGACTAATATTTAAATTTGTTTGATGATCTGAAACATTAAAGTGTTACAAACATGCCAAAAAAATGATAAATTACTAACACTTTTTCACACCCCTGTATGTTAATTCAGCTTTTATATATATATTTCAGTGATATTATTGTATAATGTAAATATGTAAATGATTTATAAACAATAATTAAGTAATAAGTAATAGTTTTTGTCTTCTAATAGATGTACTATGAGAGACTTTGTTTACCAAACAAATGGTTCTAACTGGATTTGCATTGTAAATCTTAAATATATTGATAAAGTTATATTTTTATTTCATGTGTTACATTTTTATTTACTACACTCTCAAATTAATTCTGCAGATTTCATTTTTTTTACAATATTCTGTGCAGATATAGCAAAAAAGATTTTGTCTGGCCCTGGTTATTACTTATGTAACAACTATGGTAAGTACATACTGTAGCACTGTATGTACTTGTTTGAATAAGTGAGACGATTTAAATTTTGTGTGTGAACTGTCGCTTTAAGCAGAACATGAAATATCCCGCCAACCAAAGAATGTCCAGAATGTAGCAGTTCTTCCACTGTCTCGGCCCACAGAGAGCATTACTGAGGAATCATGGGAAAAAACGCCCCCGCCTCATTCATTACAGGACTTCGCTGACAGCCAAACACCAGAGGAATGTTCCACAAAGATATTTCATGAGGGGGTAAATTTCAAGCCTGTCAAGAACACGTCCCAAGTCATATTTCATCACGAAACCAAAAGAACAAAACAAATTTAATTAAAATCTGCATAAGAAGTCAAGTAGATTTCATTTAAATATATTAATTTATTTATTCTGCTTATTAATATACTGACTTGACAGGTTTAATTATTTATTTATTTTAGGGAAACAGATATGACTGGAACCATTTTTTTCTATTTTGACAATGAAAACTGCTCTCTTGGGTCAGTAAAAGAGCCGCCATCACCACTAGATGGCAGAAGTGGGGGTTTTTTCTGCAGTTTTAGATGGTGCGTTTGTGTGCGCGTGTGTGTGGTGGGAAACACTCAGTTTGTTATCTGCAACCACCAGCTGAGGTTTGAAAAGTTCACAAGAACACAGATGATTAATTTATCTGTTTAAAGGGATAGTTCCCCCAAAATGAATATTCCCTGTTAATTTTCTCACACACAGGTCATCCAAGATGTAGGTCACGTTTTTCCTATTTTCTTATGTTACTTGAACTTATTTTAATACGTTAAACAGGTTTCAATTGAATTTTTTTAACAATGCAAATTTTAACTTGATGTTTTAAGTCTGTTTAATTGATGTAAGAGGGTGTCACGGTGGCTCAGTGGTTAGCACTGTCACCTCACAGCAAGAAGGTCGCTGGTTCGAGTCCCGGCTGGGTCAGTTGGCATTTCTGTGTGGAGTTTGCATGTTTTCCCCGTGTTAGCGTGGGTTTCGTCCGGGTGCTCCGGTTTCCCCCACAGTCCAAACACATGCGCTATAGGTGAATTGGATGAACTAAATTGGCTGCAGTGTATGAGTGTGTGAGAATGTGAGTGTGTATGGGTGTTTCCCAGTACTGGGTTGCAGCTGGAAGGGCATCCGCTGTGTAAAACATATGCTGGATAAGTTGGCGGTTCATTCCGCTGTGGCGACCCCTAATGAATAAAGGGACTAAGCTGAAGGAAAATGAATGAATGATTTGATGTAAATCTAAGTAACTTGTAAAGTTAATTTAATTCAACTTAAAAATGTAAAGCAGCAGCAATTTTTTACAGTGTAATTATATTGTAAATAATGTTCAATTTCTTACACTGACTGATCATTTGCTTCTTCCCAAGACCTTATTGTGTCATCAGGAGCCATGTCTAGGGCCAGACAGAATCTGTGGACATTATTTGCTATTTCTGCTGAGAATTTTGTAAAAAATCTGTGGATTTATGCAAAATGATTTTAGGAGTATCATAACTAAAAACTTAATATATGAAATAAAAAATAATACATTTTTAACTTTAATGTTTACAATGCAAATCCAATTAGATCCACCTATTTGGTAAACAAAGCAAGTCTCTCGTATAATATATCTACTAAAAGACAGAAAATATTACTTTACACATAAATCATATGAACATTATAATATTACTATTATGATATCATAATAATATTAGTGAAATTAATTTAAATAAATATAATAATTGAATAAATATGAATTTACACAAGTAAATAAATAGACTAAATGATGGGCTAAAAATCTGTGGATTTCTGCGCGAGCAGATTCCGTGTGGGCCTTGCCATGGCTATTGATTCAGACTCATTTGTATGTGTTTATTTTTAATCTAAAAAACCCATTACCATTCACTGCTATTATATGAATCGCCAAGGACCACAGATTCAGCTCAAAATCTTTAAAGCTCCCGTGAAGTGCTTTGAAATGTTCATTTTTATTCAATGTTTGACGTAATCTCAACTAAAGAAAAAAAAAGAGAGAGGGTTGAATAGTGTAAAAAAAAACAGCCAAAAGCCTTTAGTTTTTATCACAGCTCTGCCAGTGAGAGTGGTTGAGCTGAAGCGCATCAAATGAAAAGCGTCTTAAAAGGCTGGGGCATGTCAGACACTAGAGAGCATTTGTTTGGTCATGATTTGATGAGAAACTGAAGTATGAGCTGACGTGGATATACGGTTGATCCATTAAGGCAGAAGTGACAAACTACAAACTTTACATGTTTATATCAGTTTTATATCTCCTAAATGTGAATTCTGTCACTCTTTAGGTGCGCACTAGCTTATAGATAACCTTAAGACTAACAATACTGATACTAACATCTAAAAAACTTTATTTTAATTTCATGGGACCTTTAATGTTCTACTAAAGAAAAAAAACACCTACATCTTGGATGACCTGTGTATGAGTAAATTAATAGGACATTTAAATTTTTTGGGTGAACTATCTCTTTAAGGGAGATCTAAGCTCTCGATTTGTCCTTTAAAAGCAGCCCACTTCATCTGACTACACAAAGATTCCCTTGAGTATTAATGTCTCATTCTGAAAGGACAAGCTCTTGAGACCTAAAATAGTCTGTTTGCTCAGTAGAGATGCAAGTGGAAAATGAGTTTTATTTTCATTCTCTGAGAGAGCTTGATGAAAGTATGATGGCATGGAGGAACTTGCCTGAGGAACCTCATCTCCTCGTCTTTCTTCTCATCGTCGGTGATGATTTTGGAGGTGGTGACGCTCACCTCCACACCGTCCACCAGGAACTTACGGGTGCGCTTCAATGTCTTCTTAGAGTCCTGGTGGAAAAACAAGAAAAAAAAAGAAAACAGAGACTGTGATGAATGTGATATTAAAAAATAAATAAAAAAATAAATAAAATGAATTATTAATAATAAAAAACAACACATGAAGGGCATGAAAGTGGATAAAACCAGAAGCATATAAAGCCATAATAGCATTTAATCTATAAACCATGCTAGGACACATTGTATGCAAGTAGTACTTATGTTTAGGTACTAGCATCTTGTCCAAGAGAGGAAAACAAGCCCCATAGTGTTAAATAGTTGAGTTTTATCATTTTTAAATCCATTCTGGGTCTGGCGGGAGCTCTTTTAGCTTAGCTTAGCATAGATCATTACATCGGATTAGACCAAAACAGTTTTGATCATTTTCTTATTTAAAGCTTGACTCTTCTGTAACTACATCCTGTATTAAGACCAACTGAAAATGAATAGTTGCTATTTTCTAGGCCAATATGTCTAGGAACTATACCCTCATTCTGGCGTAATTATATATACAGTGCCTGAAAATAGTCCCCAGATAGGTCAATCGGTAACAGCACTGCATAATTGGCAATGGTACAGCTGGACGATATTGGGCAGTTCACACAGAATGCGTCTGTGTTTAAAAACACTAGATACAGCATTCAGGAATGTTTTTTTTAAAAGCTCCTCTGCCGTGTTGTCGTCAGATAAAACTGTATTCCAACTGTAAACAGAAGCTTGCAACACTAGCCTCAGAGTTCTTCTGATTGGTCCACTGCTTTGGAATTGACATTAGCTATGTTTCCATCCAAAAATGCGAATTAACTTCATGCGCAAAACTGGAAATTCGCATAAAAGATGTGCGAATAAAGCAGCGTTTCCATCCAACGAGTCAAAGAGAACAAAATCATCACTTCCTGATTAAATGGCGCCAAATATCAACAGTAAAAACGGAATTTGCTGAGGTAGGAGAAGCTGCGTGAATCTTTTCTTCATTTAATAAATGACTTGCACCTCAGAAGGCAATGCTGACACGCAGTGAACGCGTGGTGGCGTTCGAAGGCGTGAGACGCGGAGCACAGACGCTCTTGACAGTTCTGGAGGTCATTAATAATATAATAACACTAATACTGAAATGGTTAAGGCATTTTAGAATGACCAAAACAACATTTCAGATGTTTTACAGTGTGCTCAGCCTGCTGGTTTGTCCATTTACAAACATTTTTATCATCACATGATCTCTTACAACCAAATCACATGACCTTTTTTTAATGTGCATACTGGAATTTGTTCGGTAAAAGTGTTTCCATCGCAGTTTACGCGCATCTTTTCTTATCGAATAAAAAGTTTATCCTACTCAGTTATGCGCATACATTTTTTATGCGCATTTTCAAAATTTATGGGCATCTTAGTGTTTCCATCAACCGATTTTTTATGCGCAGATCCAAAATGCGCATAAAAATAGGTGGATGGAAACGTACCTACTGAGGCATCACTGCATATTCATTCATTTTTTTCCATTTTCCTTTGGCTTAGTCTCTATTTCAGAGGTCGCCAACTATTCCAGCATGTGTTTTACACAGCGGATGGCCTTTCAGTTGCAACCCAGTACTGGGTTGCAACTAAAACTATTCAGTTTTATTAAATTACAATTGTTAATAATTCAAATGAACACAATTCAAATTCAGATTGTTTTGGCATATTATTAGCTCCATTAGTTGCTTATTCCTGATGTACCGAACCTGTATCAAACTGTGACCCCAAAACTGTGGTATGTACCGAACCGTGACTTCAGTATATCGTCACACTCCTAGTATCTAATAATGGGTCAAAAAGATACTACATATTTAAAGTAATAACTCCTAATGAACAACTACTATTATAATAAATAATGGTATCAAAATAAAAAGATCACCTTTAAAGCAAATGGCAAAAAGTTTAACTGAATTTGTTACTAGTGACTGATGAACTAGTGTCTATTTAAAGGGATAGTTCACTCAAAATTGAATATTCTGTCATTTACTCATCCTCCACTTGTCTTAAACCTGTTTGAGCTTCTTTCTTCTGTTGAGCACACAGATATACTGAAGAATGATGGAAAAAATCGTTGATTTCCATAGTGGTTTATGTATTATATTTTTAAAGAGTGTCAGCACCATGAAAATAGATCCTACATTTTACATAATGATTGCCTAAATGACTTGCAATTCAGAGGCAAGAAAGAAGAAATGAGAGAGAGAGAGGCAGAGGGTGTGAACAGGAAACAGTGAGATTGCTGTTATCCGGTAAAGCCAGTTCTGACAGGAAGTGGCTGAAACTCAAGAGCAGAGCGTGTAGAGCAGATTGAGTACATGAGGGGGAATCTCTCACACACACACACACTCACCCTCGTTTGTTCACATGCATATGTCCGTGCTCGCACAGTCACACACACGTGCTTAAAAGCTTGCCGCACACACTAGCTTGCGCTTTCACACATACACACGCCCTCACACACGGTTGTTCACACGCACACATGCTCGCACTCACACACGCTTACATATGCACACACAAGCTCACCGCACATACACACAAGCTCACTGCACACATGCCCTGACACATACACGCTTATGCACATGCACACACATGCCCTCATGCACACATGCTCGCACTCACACGCATTTGCACACACACACACATGCAAGCACACATACAGGCTCACCGTACACACACGCACTTGCACTCACATACGCTTGCTTGCACACGCATACACACAAGTGCTTACATGCTGGCACACACACTTGCACGTGCACACACATGCATGCCACAAGCTCACACGCAGGATCACCACACACACACACAAGCTTGCTGCGCACACTAGCTTGTGCGTTCACACATACACACACCAAGACACCTTGCACACAGGCACACATGCCCTCACACACACATGCTTGTGCACACACTCACACACACATACCTTCACACACATGCTCTTGCACATGCACACGCAGAGACACACACAAGTGCTTACATGCTGGCACACACACTTGCACACGCAAACACATGCATGCACGCAAGCTCACACACAGGGTCACCACACACACACTCGCACACGCATACACCTGCACGCACACACACACACAAGCTCGCAGCACGCATACACTCGCACACATGCCCTAACACATAGACATAGCACACAAGATTGCCGAACACACACACACACTTGCACTAACACACACTTGCACACACATATACACACTCGCACACACATATACACACTCGCACACATACACACACAAACACAAAAGTCTACACCTCTTAAATGAGGCAGCCATTAACTAAATCTAGAAGTGAATATTTAACCATCATGACAGGATTTGTTCAATCTAGCACAGTAGTAAAGCTGAACGCTCTGTAGCTCTTTAATCACCGGAATTGTCAGTCTAAATTCAATCAGACACTAACAAACTATCAAACAGTAAGAGTGTGTCTGCTTAATGCAGCTGAGATTTTTATTTTATTTTAATTAATTTTATTTGACTATTTTATTTAATAATAATAATAATAATAATAATAATAATAATAATACCTTACATTTATATGGCACTTTTCTAGACACTCAAGGCGCTTTACACAATGTGGGGGGGGGGGTCTCCTCATCCACCACCAGTGTGCAGCATCCACCTGGATGACGCTTATATTTTATTTTATTTGAATTTTATATCTTATTTTTTATATTTAATATTGTATTTAATATTTTTTTACTTTATTTTTCATTTTATTTAATTGTATATGTTATTTTATATTTGATTAGATTTTTATTTTATTTTTATTTATTTTATTTTATTTGAGTTTGATAATTTTATTTTATATTTAATTTTTATTTTATTTTACTCTATATTTAATTTTTTATATTTAATGTTTAATATTGTATTTAATATTTATTTTTACTTTATTTTTCCTTTTATTTTATATTTTATTAAAATTTTATTTTTTATATTAATATTTAATATTTTATTTAATATAATTTTTTTTCTTTATTTTTCATTTTATATTTAATTTTTATTTAATTTTATTTTTTATTTTATTTGATTTTATTAATTCATTAATTTTTGCATTTGTGTATATATTTTAATGACTCTGTTGGGGATAGGGTGGGTGTTATTTGGTTGTGTTTGGTTATTAATTATATATTATTACAGTATATATGCATCACATTTTTTTCTAAATGCTTTGAAACAATAAAAAGAATCTGCAGATATGAGAAATGTTCTCTGGAACTCTGAAAGAAGAACAGAAGGCCAGCGACGGCCGACCCAACAATCACCACACAGTGAGTGACGCACAATGCTGAATGAAGCAAGACAAAGAGTGTTTAGCAGAGACGGATGGAAAGTCTGACAGGAGCTTTATAGACGAGCTGCTTGAAATATGCAACAAATGAATGACTTCATTTAAAAGTATGTTCCGGTTTCAAAACAGGTTTTGAGCTTCAGAAGCAGGAAGAACACTGAAATATGTTCATCTGAAATGCCAAATGTTCAAATACCTTGATGATTTGGAGGATTTCTCTTAAACAAAAGTGCTCATTTAAAAATTCTACATCACTGTAACTAATCTACTCCTCTAAATCACAAGATCAACCTTTTTATCAAATTTCAACAAACATTATATAGCACACCTTCAGTCCAATAATAAAAAGAAGCTTTGTTTTGCTACTTAAAATCTCATCTTTCAAATTCCATTTCATCAGAAAATTGCTTGAATTAAATGCTGCTTTTCACTGTTTCGGTGCAGCAAATAACAAGTAAACATCATCATGACTTTCTCTTCACACAAGAGATAAAGTACATTCAGGAGGTTGTTATCGCAGAATTAAGCTTGACAAGATTATCAGTAGCCTGACACAAAACGGAGCACCACTTTATAAGACTGAAGGGCTTTATTCAATAAAACAATCATCCTGGATGTACTTTGTCCCACTTATTACACGGCTACTTGCCACAAAACGTAAAAATTAGACAAAACATTGTTCTGAGCTGTAATAGTTTCTTAAATCTTTAATAAAATATAAAGCTGACAGAAACGAAAACAGAAGCGAGAGAAATATATAGCATGATATAAATATGGATGTGAACGTATTTACTGATGGTCAAGATGATTTGAAGTACCCGGTTGAGTGCATGTTATTAGTTTTATCCGTTGTTGTCGCAACTGACCAATCAGAATCATGCATTCCAGATAGCCGTGCGTGTAGCAATATTAGTGATCTTCACCAAATAAACGACTTACATAATCAGTGTTTCAACCAAATGGGATGTAAAGATGTCCAAAAAAAACAGCTTGTAAACAGTGTGTGATGCAGCACTACATTCAGTGTTTATAAACTCCACTATAGAGAAATGAACTCCAGAGAAGAGCATTTCACTAAACATCTGCACTACATTATACTGTGTGTAATAATAGCTTAATATATATGTTTAGATTAATCGTGAAAACAAGTTAAGAAAGCCAAATTATTATATTTCTACAACAAATTAGAATAGAAACTATTTTAACTGACCTTAAAATGTTCTCCCTTTTTGTTTTTTTGGATGTGTTGCTTATTGTACCAAAAAAGAAACTGAACTGAATAGTTAGTCATTACGATTACATTCATTCATTCATTTTCTTTTCGGCTTAGTCCCTTTATTAATCTGGGGTCGCCACAGCGGGATGAACCGCCAACTTATCCAGCATATGTTTTACGCAGCGGATGCCCTTCCAGCCGCAACCCATCACTGGGAAACATCCATACACACACTCATACACTACGGACAATTTAGCTCATTCAATTCACCTATACCGCATGTCTTTGGACTTGTGGGGGAAACCGGAGCACCCGGAGGAAACCCACGCCAACACGAGGAGAACATGCAAACTCCACACAGAAATGCCAACTGACCCAGCCGAGGCTCGAACCAGCGACCTTCTTGC
This sequence comes from Danio jaintianensis, assembly GCA_903798115.1. Lineage (NCBI taxonomy): Eukaryota > Metazoa > Chordata > Actinopteri > Cypriniformes > Danionidae > Danio > Danio jaintianensis. Next base: position 3,435,124 of record CAIGQV010018552.1, read on the forward strand.
TGTGAGGCGATTTTGCTACCCACTGCGTCACCGTGAGGCCCATTACTATTACAGTAATGTAATAATTAGAAAGTAATAGAGTTCTATGCCGTTTAGGATATTAGCTGAAACAGATTTTAATCCTTACTATAATTAAACTGTAATTAATTACATTCAAATCTATTTACATATAAAGCCAGCATTTGTTCAGTAAATTGCTGTTTAACAAAAAAAAATAATAATAAAAGAAGCTATTTTGTTTAGTTGTCCCTCAATCTGTACTAAAAACATATCAAAAGCAGAATTAGTTACGTTTCCCCTCTATAATTAATTCCAGTAATGTTAAAGCTGCATTTCCACAGTCTTCAGTGTCACATTTTTATTTATTTATTTTTTATTATTATTATTATTATTATTTTTATTTTTTTAGCAACCATTCTAATATGTGGATTTACTGCTCAAGAAAGCTTATTAGAAAGTCTTATTACAACAAAGCTTCTTATTTATGTATTATTTATTTATTATTCATTCATTTTCTTTTCGGCTTAGTCCCCCCTTATTAATCAGGGGTGGCCACAGCGGAATGAACCGCCAACTTATCCAGCATATGTTTTACGCAGCGGATGCCCTTCCAGCCACAACCCAACACTGGGAAACACCCACACACTCTTGCATACACTACGACCAATTTAGCTTATTCAATTCACCTATACCACATATCTTTGGACTGTGGGGGAAACCGGAGCACCCAGAGGAAACCTACTTGAACACGGGGAGAACATCCAGTGCGAATCGAGTGCGATTGCTACATTTACACCTGGCCAAACGAACCGCACCAAGAGGGAAAACGTACTCTAGTGCGATTCAACCGAACTAAATGCAGGTGTGAAAACACCCTTACAGAGGGGAAAAATATACAGGCGGCTAATAATTTTGACTTTAACTGCATATTGAGTATTTCGACATCCTTACAAGCTAAATAAGATGTTAAAATGTTGCACGGTATAAAAGCATGTAGAAGAGCACACATCTCACCATCCAGCAGCACTGACAGCTTCATGCTGTGTTTGGCAGAGGTCTGTAAAGTGGTGTCTATAGACAGACTCTGCTCTGTTTGACAGCCTCCACACCCAGCCTGAGCTCAGTACATTCACTGTACTGCTATGTGTTCAACCCGGCCAGAGCTTCCAGAACGCTCCACATGCTCTCATAAGCAGAGCTCTGTTATACTGTGGCATTAACTGGCACTGATGCAGTAAACAGACGACCTCAAAGTGAATGAGAGTGCAACAGAGTTAAAGGCAAGCATTTTAAAGGCCAAGTGTGTCATTAGTGTTCAGTGCAGAGGATCTGGGGCCGCTTGCACCAGCAGTGTGCAAGTTAAAACGTAGCCTAGTTGTGACGTAAAGGGACACTAAGTTACAACTTACACACTACTAAATATTTTTGTGTTGCACCACTGAAATTGAAAGCTACTTCCAAACTAATTATTTACAGCAGCCTCTTCCCATGTATAATGGTAGAAAAGAGATGACAGCGAGATTAGTTCATATTGAGGAGCTCGCAATGAAAATGAACAATGATCTCCCTCTACTCACAGCCATAATCTTTTTCCCAAAGTTTTTTGAGGGTTTTTTTGTGAAAGAAGTTCTTATTATCCATCAATTGTAATGTGTGTATTTATATAACTAACTTAGCTATAATTTAAATTCACTTCTTTGTGACTTGAGTTTTTCTTCCTGTACTTCCATGTGTAGGTCATAAAAATAATTTAAAGTTTAATGTTTTAATGACTTCATGTGTATTTCGTGTGCATTCATGGCTCGCGAAGCAGGTATATGCATCATCTGTCATTAGTGACTGACTGTAATGTAATGTAGGCCTACTATAAAAATTTGTCATTTCATTTTCATAGGACAGTTATTTATAGTTATATATAGATGCATTATACATAAATCAAAATTATATATATATATATATATATATATATATATATATATATATATATATAATACAAATAAATTATATAAATAAATGCAGAATTTTAAAGCAGTTAAATGTTTTAAATGCTTTTTATTTGATATTACGTCATACAATGTGACTGCGCATGACTTTACGGAGAGCTTACGACCTACTAACTGCATATAGCCTTAAGAACATGTGGTGCAACCAAAGTAAGAACAAGTTTAGTTACTAACTAACTAACTAGTAGTTACTAAGCCTCTAGTGTAAACTTTACGTTCCAGTTTAAGCAAGAACCTATGAACAGCTGGTACAACACCTGGTGCAGCCACGCTCTATAGTTGGTGGAACCAGCATCTGATTTGTTTCCGACAATATTCAGTGGGCACCTTAATGTCAAAAATGCAAATCAACTACGTAATTCCTGGGAGTTTTTGTTGATGAGAATTTGAGTTGGAGGGAACATGCTTCCTGCTCATTATGGCATGTACTCTTCGGTTTTATTTCATCAATTTTTAATTTTGTGAAAACAAACAAATAAATGGCAAAACCTTGCCGTCCACACACTGATGTCCTTTTGACGACCAAAAAAAGACACAAAAAGTACTATTGACCTTATTCGTAAATGTGGAAATGCGCTCATTTTTGCGATTGTTTCAGAACTTCCGATTCAGTTGCCTATGGGAGAAATGACTAGGAGTAATAAACCACAGAAAACAGTCAAACTACCTGCTCTCCAAACAAGTGTGTTCATGACTATGGACCCTTTTCACAAACCTGTTATAATGCGTTTAACGGTCATCATAATCTTAAATCCTTAAAAGTTTTTAATATTTAGATTAAAAAAAAAACGTATGAACATTTATATGCATTTATGAATATATTATATCATCTTTTTGTCAAATTACAAAAAACGAATTACCGCTTATGCGAGGTGTTTGTAATGCAGCGTCTATGGGGCTGAGATTAAATTTGACGTTATTCTCTCCTCTGACTGCCGTCATCAGTCTCACACAATTTTTTTTCCTTTTTCTGAAAGTTTTGATAACACCATGGTGGAGTTTTTCTGTTATTATTTCAGCAAATAGGGTTGTAAAAAATTATTTATTGTACTCTCCCACTCTAAGTTTACCCAGCTATGACGAGTCCCGCCACTGAGAAACCCGGAAATGTGAAAAAGGTCCATACATAAAGTAGAATATAATATGAAAATATCAGTTTGCAGCATCAAGCAGCAGAATGAGCTGTTTTTAATGTCTAAAAATGAACAAGTGAATAAGAGCGGAAGTCTGGAGCCAAAAAGATTTAAATGGCTTTGGTATGGCTTTGTTTTCATTCATCTGAAAGCAACAATTCCAAATAACAGGAAAAATTATAATCACTATAATTAATTAATTAGCTCAGAATATTTATCATAACTAATAACTATGATTGTTCTTTTAGTTTTACCTAATTCAGTAATTTAATGCACTTTACAGATGTAAAATGACATAAGGAACTATTTCATTACATAAAGTTTTTTGTTTGTTTTGTCTGTTTTACGGCAAATAGCAATAATGAAATTCATTTACAATAAATCTGTATAGTGAAAAACAAACTTTTTGAATGCCCTATATATACCTACAAGTACATATTTATACTTTTATAAGAATAACACAGTTTGCTTGTTTTTGCATCATTGGACTTCTTTTTTTAATCAATTTACTTTTTGAACGAATAAACAATGTAAAAAGGGCATTAAGAGAGTGAGGAGATGAATTTTGCAGTTAGTGAATCCCATTTTCAAAATACAATTTTTTTTTATTTTTGATTTGAACCTATTTTGCTACATTTTTCAAGAGGTTGCTGTAGTTTGTTTTTCGTAGCAATATTTAGCAACATTGCGCCGAAAACGAAAACACACTAAATTAAAATTTACAGTGTACACTACCTGGCAAAAGTCTTGTCACCCATCCAAGTTTAGGAACAACAAATAATAACTTGACTTCTAGTTGATCATTTGATATCAGAAGTGGCTTATATGAAAGGCAATGCTCAATAATGTTCATGTCTGGTGACTGGGCTGGCCAATCCTGGAGCACCTTGACCTACTTTGCTTTCAGGAACTTTTCAGGAGCGCTATCCTGCTGAAGAATTTGCCCTCTCCTGTGGTTTGTAATGTAATGGGCAGCACAAACGTCTTGATACCTCACGCTGTTGATGTTGCCATCCACTCTGCAGATCTCTCGCACGCCCCTATACTGAATGTAACCCCAAACCATGACTTTTCCTTCACCAAACTTGACCGATTTCTGTGAGAATCTTGGGTCCATGCAGGTTCCAATAGGTCTTCTGCAGTCCTTGGTAATTGGGATGCAGTTCAACAGATGATTCATTGGACAAATCTACCTTCTGCCACTTTTCCAAATGATCAACTAGAAGTCAAGGTATTATTTGTTGCTCTTACCACTGGGATCGACGACAAGACTTTTGTCAGGTAGTGTACATTCCATCACATTTGTCAAAATCAAAAGCTAAAACTCAAGGTTTGGGACGGCATTAGTCACAACCACAAATTAAGTCTGGAGAGCTGGATGATTACTTTTTTACAACACATTTAATTGATGAGGAATTCTGCAAACAGTTCGTAAATAATCATAATAACACAGACTCAAAGACTGACTTACCCGTAGAGAGATGGTGCCCATCTCCTTGTTGACAGACAGATCACCCGAGAGGTTCAGACTGATGTCCATGCTTTCATTGGCCACATCGGAGTATCGATTTGATAACCTGCCATTGGTGTGAGAAACCAAACTTTCCGCATCCTCCCCAGCAAAGGAGGACCTGTCGCTCACCACAGACATGCGACCGTTTGGGTCTTTCAACTGAATTCTTTTCAGCACAACGTTTGGTTGAGTTTCCTCACAGTGATCTTCTTTCTCAGGCTCTTTGGGTTTCTCCAAGTGTTGCTCCATGGTTTCTGAGGGATATTCTGGTTCCTCTGCAGGTTTTGGTGTCCTCTGTACAGGAAGCTCTGGTTCAGAAGCTTCAACTGTCTTGGTGTCCTCCTCTGAAGTGGGTGTGCTTTTTCCATCCTCAATGCCCGAGTCTGAACTGGAGGCTTTGCCCGACGCCTCGCTCTCAGGTTTGTCGTGATCTTCCTCTTGAAACTTATCACTAAGGTTGTCCTCCTGCTCTTTCAAAGGGGTTTTGGTGGACTTGAGGGTGCTTGGCTCCTCAATCTCCATTGGGGTTTCGGTGTGGCATGTGTCATGCGGGTGGTCCCCATTCAAACTGGTTGCACTGGTTTGTGATGGGTCTTTAGTTGGGGCCTAAAAAAAACAAAGATAGGATGTGGATTATGCAAAATACATTTGTTAAAGCCTGACAAGAACTGTACTACTGAAAGTGAGAATCTGTCACATGCTGTAGGACTAAAGGATAATAAGGCATTCATTTAGTTGTTCGATCGTAAAACCAGATGAAAGACCGCTTAAACACAAGCGGCGTCAGAAGCAGCAGGCTAGCGCAGAAACTCCATTGAAAATACTAAGGTTAAATAAATTATAAAGAGATGGCAGGGAAAAATGGAATTTAATGCAGTGCTTTTTGTCCGGTCTGAGACCCACTTTATATCATATTTCAATAAGACAGTGAAGATTGCTGATTTTTAAAGATCTTAAAGGTGCAGTATGTAACTTTGACAATCAGTGGTTGAACTAGGTTTTGCATTGCTGGATTAAAACAAACTCAATCGCAGGTTGCCAGATTGAGGACCAACAGGAGCGAGTCTGACAATCGGGCCTAAAGGATGATTTAAGTCGTTTTCTAACTAAAAGCAACGGCACGCAATAGAAGGAATATTTTCCAGTTTTTGTCCTAACCAACACCTTGACTTTATATTTTAGAAACGGCTTCTATTTCTTGCAGCTGAACAACAGAAAATTGACAATGCTCACCTCAGGTAAACCCCATGTGCTTTATTCAGTGTTAAATGCTAATAATGTGAGTTTGAATGCCATTTTACTAGACATTTATTGCCATACTACTGAAAGCAGCAGCAGATTCAGGTCTTGAAAATAAAATAAACCGTTTGAAATTAAACTTTAGAACTGTGACTCCAAACCAAACTAACACATATCAGTGACTCAGCATCTATATTTAGTAATGCTAAAGAGGTTCAATATGTAATAAATAGATTATAAACCTTACTATTTCGTAAGTGAGTGCATATTCTGTGCTTATGAATGACTGTATTTCAATTTCTGTCATGTTGCGTCTGGTGCAAACAGCTAAATTGCTTATCACTTTGCTAATAAATAACCACCTCATGTGGAACTCTAAATCTGCGTTTCATTTCGGAGTCTGCTACTATCCACTGGAGGTCGCATTTCGGTTACGGGCGCATGCTTTGAGAGCCTTCCTGACTGAATGAATGAAACACGCGGTTTTCCACTAAGGCAACCCGGGGTGCTGATATAATTTGCTAAACTGGCATTGGGCGGGTTAAATGAACCAAAACAAAGACAGACGTTCCGGCACGTAACGCACATGTTCAAAGCAGAATAACTGACTTCAGCATTGTTTTTCAGATAAACAAGAATGTTCACTTAGCATGTTTCTTAAATATCTGCAAACATATTATGGTATTTTTATGCTGTAGAACAGTCAAAAACTTACATACAACACCTTTAAACGTGGCGATTTTGTAATGGTGCGACGGGTTGGCTGACTGAAAATTAAAAGTCTGTGTGCATATAGCCCATTTATACATCTGGGTCAAATGCAAACACTATGCTCAGCATAGCCTTGATACTCTCACATACCGTTCTCCATACCCTGGTGCGCACCTCTCCAAAAATGTAACTACACCGTGTGATAATGCAGGGCACGATCTGCGATTGGTCGGTTTGGTAGTTGTAATGAGTATGGGCGGGGCTAAGAGCAATGGGTGCGGAGCGAGACTGGTGACTGTTTAACAATTTGCCTGGAGGAGCTATTGATAGCTATTGATATTGCTATTGTTGACAAAATGACCACTGCCTGAACACCACTGTTTTGGCTGCTTTTTTATATGAAGGACACTCCATAAAAAGATGCTGTTCAGCTGTTAATGTAGGCTTTAAAGTTGCAGTTGGTTGACAGTAAACCCAAACAGACGTAGTCCTTCAACCTTATTACCGTTTCCTTGCCAAAACGAGGAACCAATTGTCCTGTGCTTTATTTAACTCTGAAGAAATGGGGACAGCGTGTCTTTTGTTTCGCTTTTAAATACTTGAAGGCCAGATTAAGTGGAAGAGGAAGTGCATTACGAGTTATTTTGGAAAAGCTTTGTGCCATGTCATCACATTTAGTCTAAACAGCCTACAATAGATCTTTAAATGGAGACGCTAATGGAAAAGCTGGGTGGGGGACACGTTGCCTTGTTCTGTTATAGTGAGATTATAGGAGAGGAGGTGATATCACAATCACATTGTGCTTTGAGAGGTACATGTAGGTGAAGTGGCGCCTAGTGCCCATGAGACAAGAGCTGAGTTAGGGATAAATTAAAGACATAGAAGAAGATCATGCAAAATATCCACTTAGCGGCAACTTTATTAGGTACACCTTACTAGTACCGGGTTGGACCCCCTTTTGCCTTTAGAACTGCATTAATCCTTCGTGGCATAGATTCAACAAGGTACAGGAAATATTCCTCAGAGATTTTGGTCCATATTTACATGATAGCGTCACGCAGTTGCTGCAGATTTGTCGGCTGCACATCCATGATGTAAATCTCCTGTTCCACCACATCCCAAAGGTGCTCTATTGGATTGAGATCTGTGGAGGCCATTTGAGTACAGTAAACTCATTGTCTGAGACGAAGGAGGAACCAGTCTGAGATGATTCACACTTTGACATGGAGTGTTATCCTGCTTGAAGTAGCCATCAGAAGATGGGTACACTGTGGTCATAAAGGGATGGACATGGTCAGACACAATACTCAGGTAGGCTGTGGCATTGACACGATGCTCAATTGGTACTAATGGGTCCAAAGTGTGCCAAGAAAATATCCCCCACACCATTACACCACCACCACCAGCCTGAACCATTGATACAAGGCAGGACGGATCCATGTTTTTATGTTGTTGTCGCCAAATTCTGACCCTACCATCCAAATGTTACAGCAGAAATCAAGACTCATCAGACCAGGCAACGTTTTTTCCAATCTTGGTTGGAAAATTTCCAATTTTGATGAGCCTATGCGAATTGTAGCCTCAGTTTCCTGTTCTTAGCTGACAGGAGTGGCACCCGGTGTGGTCTTCTGCTGCTGTAGCCCATCCGCCTCAAGGTTGGACGTGTTGTGCGTTCAGAGATGCTCTTCTGCAGACCTCGGTTGTAACGAGTGGTTATTTGAGTTACTGTTGCCTTTCTATCAGCTGGAACCATTCTCTGTCCATTCTCCTCTGACCTCTGGCATCAACAAGGCATTTGCGCCAACAGAACTGCTGATCACTGGATATTTTCTCTTTTTCGGACCATTCTCTGTAAACCCTAGAGATGGTTGTGCGTGAAAATCACAGTAGATCAGCAGTTTATGAAATACTCAGATCAGCCGTCTGGCACCAACAACCATGCCACGTTCAAAGTCACTTAAATCACCTTTCTTCCCCATTCTGATGCTCGGTTTGAATTACAGCAGATCGTCTTGACCATGTCTCATTGCCTAAATGCATTGAGTTGCTGCCATGTGATTGGCTGATTAGAAATTTGCATTAACGAGCAGTTGGACAGGTGTACCTAATAAAGTGGCCGGTGAGTGTAAGTACTAATAAACAGCCAATATCTTAATAACAGGCAGATAATAAGCCACTAGTTAATAGTGATAATTTGTACTTAAGCTAAAGTGAAACCCTGTTATTTTTTTGCTTATTTAGTAGATGATACTGGTATTTTATGTATATAGTTCACCAATAATATGTTACATAACCTATATAAGCACATCTATGGTAAATTGATTGTGTTCCTGGCATGTAGTGCTGTAAGGCAGTGTTTTTGCTTTCACACATACTGTACACCTGCACTGAAGCATACAATCAACTTTCCACGCAATAACATTACAGTCAAAGCGCTGAACAAACGTGCCTCTCTTTATGCCTAGAGCTCTTTTCCACGACCAGTGCATTATTAAACTCTCCATCAGCACACACACTGCAAAAAAAAAGTGTTTTTGTCTTGTTTCTAGTCCAAATATCTAGTCTTAAATCAAGAAGCATTTTCTTTAGGTATTTTCTTTAAGTCAAATTAAGCGATTTATTTCTTAAAACAAGCAAAATAATCTGCAAATCAGCAAAATACAGTGCATCCGGAAAGTATTCATAGCGCTTCACTTTTTTGTTGTTTTGTTTTTTTGTCATAAAAACATGTTTTTATGTTACACCCTTATTCCAAAATGGATTAAATTCATTTATTTCCTCAAAATTCTACACACAGTACCCCATAATGACAATGTGAATAAAAGATTTTTTTAAATTGTTGCAAATTTATTAAAAATAAAAAAAACTGAAAAATCACATGTACATAAGTATTCACAGCCTTTGCTAAATACTATGTTGATGCACCTTTGGCAGCAATTACAGCCTCAAGTCTTTTTGAATATGATGCCACAAGCTTGGCACACCTGTCTTTGGGAATTTTTGCCCATTCCTCTTTGCAGTACCTCTCAAGCTCTATCAGGTTGGAAGGGAAGCGACGGTGTACAGCCATTTTCAGATCTCTCCAGAGATGTTCAATAGGATTTAGGTCTGGGCTCTGGCTGGGCCACTCAAGGACATTCACTTCATCCATTCAGACAAATTCCAGGCGGGAAGTGGCTTCCGTCTGGCCACTCTACCATACAGGCCTGATTGGTGGATTGCTGCACAGATGGTTGTCCTTCTGTAAGGTTCTCCTCTCTCCACAGAAGAATGCTGGAGCTCAGACAGAGTGACCATCGGGTTATTGATCACCTCCCTGACTAAGGCTCTTCTCCCCAGATCACTCAGCTAAGATGGCCGGCCAGCTCTAGGAAGAATCCTGGTGGTTCCAAACATCTTCCACTTACGGATGATGGAGGCCACTGTGCTTATTGGAACTTTCAGAGCAGCAGAAATTTTTCTGTAACCTTCCCCAGCCTTGTGCCTCAAGACAATCCTGTCTCGGAGGTCTACAGACAATTCCTTTGTCTTCATGCTTGGTTTGTGCTTTGACATGCACTGTCAACCCTGGGACCTTATATAGACAGGTGTATGCCTTTTCAAATCATGTCCAATCAACTGAATTTACCACAGGTGAACTCCAATTAAGCTGCTGAAACATCTCAGGAATGATCAGTGGAAACAGAATGTACCTGAGCTCAATTTAGAGCTTCACGGCAAAGGCTGTGAACACTTATGTACATGTGATTCTTCAGGTTTTTTATTTTTAATAAATTTGCAACAATTTCAAAAAATCTTTTATTCACATTGTCATTATGGGGTATTGTGTGTAGAATTTTGAGGAAATAAATGAATTTAATCCATTTTGGAATAAGGCTGTAACATAAAAAAATGTTTTTGCATTCAAATAACCTATAAGCTTTTCTATAGCCAATTGGTAGATTATTTCGCTTGTTTTAAGTAAAAACTGACTTAATTTTGACTCATTATTTCTGAAAACAAAACCATATTTATTGCTTGTCTAGAAAATGCTTCTTGATTTAAGACTATTTAGATATTTGGACTTGAAATGAGAAAAACTCTAAGAAAACAAATCACTGAGAGATTTTTGGAGGTGTGTGATAAGTGTGAAATGTCAGACCTGTACAGGTGTGAGGTCCGCAGGGTCTTCATCTTCTCCATCTTCGTGATTGTCCTCGATCTCCTCCATAACCTCAGCTTTAGCTTCTGCCACCAGCTCTCTTACGGGACGGTTGGTCTTCACTGAACTCACGAAAGGATGCTGAAGCACAGATGTTATGGGGAAAGAAGATCATTCGGTGTTCTTCATAACAGTACAAACTGTACCAATCACTATGTGAACATGAGGGTGACTTTAATATGGAGAATGCTGCATAAAATCAATGCATCATGACAGATTTCTATTCTCTAGGCATAATTGCCATATTGGAATATCATAACAACTTTTTTTTTTTTTTCTTAATCTACAGAGATGTTGAATGCTTGACTCTGATTGGCTGATGAACATTCTAAGGTGTGCAGTTATTTTAAGATAAATTCACCGCTAAAGTAGTTCTAGGTAGGTTTAAAGTGCATTTCAGTTCTATATTACTATTACATATTACCAAGGTCAGACAGAATCTGTGGACTTCTTTATTTCTGCACAGAATTTTGTAAAAAAAAATAAAATAAATAAATTCTGCAGATTTCGTCAGAATGATTTTGAGTGAATTTGAAAAAAAAACAAAAAACAAAAAACATACATTTTCAATTAGAACCACTATATTAGGTCTCTTGTAAAATACATAGACCAAAGGAGAGAGAAAACATTACAAATTGTATCAGATACACAAATCATCTGAACATTTACATATTCAATAATATGAAATAAATACAATAATTATATAAAATATAATAAAATAAATATTTAAAAAACTGAATATATAAAAATAAAATAACAAAATAACATTAAATTAATAAAAATTAAATGAAAAAATATGTATTATTAACTCATTTATATGCATTCACATAAGTAAACATGGAATGACAGGGTCAACAATCTGTAACTATAACTGTATCTGTAACTAGTATAATCTGTACGCTAGCATGGTGGAAAAAAATTGTGTATTGTGGAATTCTGCGGGTGAAATCCACAGGACCAAAAATCACATCAAATCAAAACACAAGGCACAGCTAACAAAGATGCACAAGAAACTAGTCATACACACAAACTGTGATCAACTATCATTACAGTATCATTACCGCGGAATCAATTGTCAACACTAATAGATTTTTTTCCCCTGTGTGTATCTCCACATGCAAATAAGTGGGTGTGGCTAACTCATATACAGTGTGTGTGAGCCTAAGCAGACAAGAAGTGTAGTACAGCCCAGCGTCGCTTTTATGACAACTTGATGTGTGTGCACACTAAATATAGAAATCAATGTTTCGAATTTTAAAAGACACGACTTAAAGAGTCTCGCTCACCAGTGGCTGTCAGGGACGCAGTTCAAGTTCCTGCCGCACCACATCTGAAGTCTTAATTAGTATTAAGTAACATTATTATCACATATGGAATCTGCGCATCCAGTTTGTAATGGTGCGTTCACACCAGATGTGGATGAAGCGTCAAGCGCGAGTGATTTACATGTTAAGTCAGTGCTAAAGCCGCCTTTCCACTGCACATGACATTCGGACACGACGGAATACGCCCCCTTGTGGCAGTCGCACAAAATTTTCAGTTTTGTCGTGCACTATGGGAGAAGCTGATTCTCATGGTGTCCGAAATAAAGGAGGATCTGCTTGCACAACACTGGAATACAATCACATCCGGTCAGCCGGTCGCATACGGCCTAGTCGCAGGAGTTCAAATATTTTAACATATCCGCAGCTCAAATCGGATCCGAATTTTCCGCATACGGAGATGATCGGAACTCCACGCAGCTCACGAACTACTCTCCATTGGAAATGAATGGCTTCCGGTCTGTCGCTTGTCGTGTGCAGTGGAAAGGTGGCTTAAGATGCAAATAGACATCCTGCGGCGCGATTTGTGCGAATGAGGCAGCGCGAATGACGCGATTCGCGTGAATAACGCAATTCGTGCGAATGAAGCGGGGCAAGTTGAGCGTTTTGCGTTTTTGACACGCTTACCGTGGGAATCGCTCATGTTGGAAAATCTGAACTTCAGCGGACATTTGCGCCGCAGTAACCAATCAGGAACTTGCTCTAGTATGGGCGTGATTATGATGTAGCGCCTGCAGTTGGTGTCCCGAGGGGAAATCCTCCTGCTGACATCGGACAACAGTTCATCAAACTGGGCTCGGCTCATTTGGAAGCACAGCTGAAAGCCTCCATCATCCAGGTACAGTTTCTAGAGGAGTCGATGAACTCACAGAGCTGGTGCGCCGCTGAAAGGGTCTAGTGCACTCAGACACGGCGCCAAACAAATCTACGCTGTTTTTCAGCCTTCCTAAAGCACATAAAGCACAGCTTCTATCCCAATACAATCAATGTTAGCCATTTAGCAACAAAGCTAGAGTGACAGGGCAGACAGAAGCCCCGCCCATGACGCAAATCTGCGTCTATTGTGAAGTGAATTTGACGCGCGAATGAAGTGAGTAAACTCAAAATGTTGACGCGTCTATTTACGTGCGAATAGTGCGATTTATTCATGCGTGCCGCGTCTGGTGTAAACATAGCATAATCCCTTGAGTTGTCATAGACATGGCGTAATGCTAAACATCTCACCCAGTGGGCAGTCCCTGACTGGAGCGCTTGATATATGATCCGCTCAGCAATCTGAGGTCAACTTTTACCTGCGATTTACATTAACTGTTTTGGATTACTGACTTGACACTGGAAGTGGAAAAACTACTTGTTTAAATAACTACATTGTGAAATATATAGTTTACATGAAATAAAAGGCCCTTACCAGGTGTGGTAACTGTAATAAAAGCAAAATTAATGACTCCGGTTCAAAGAATTATTAGAAAATAATGCAAATCTAAGCTGCAACGGCATCATGTGCAGTATTTTTCTGGTCACTCTTTAAATTAAGGTTTAATTAGTTCATAGGTAATGCATTTACTGACATGAACTAATAATAAATAATACTTCTAGAGCATTTATTAATCATAGTTCAACATTTGCTAATACAGAGTTATTAATACACTGAGTTAACATGAACTAATACTAAATGATAATATTACCATTTCTTTGAATGTTTCAATGGTCTGTCATCAATTATTCCTTTCAAATACATTAATGTCATGTGGTTTTGATGAAAAAGTCTGCGTGTGACCTTCTGTTAGCATGTTAATTCATCTATTGCATCTATTGAAATACAATCGCAACCAGCAAAATAGGTAGATCATTAAATAGAAAAGAATTATAAACAAAATAAATGTTCTCCACAAAGTCAGAGGTTTTAATTAGGCGAGGAGCTGAGTTAGATTCGTGTTCGGGTGCTGGGGACTTGAAGTGAACCGTGAAAGCAGCGGTATAATGGAGAGAAACGCTGCTCTCATCTATTATTCAGCTGAGTTGCACCTTGTTTAATTGAAGTGTCCCAGCTGCCGAGTGTAAATGTGAGAGCGAGTCAAGCGTTAAAAACATACAGCCAGCAATATCAATTACCTTCAGCGATGACCATGACTTACTGACAGTCAAGAAAAAAAATGCTTCAGCCAGTGGAAAAAAAAACACTGCGTCTCGATTCACGTGACATTTACACCTTACACCTTTTCCAAAGTTAAATTTAAAGGAACACTCCACTTTTTTGTGGAAATAGGCTCATTTTGCTGTTTCCCTAGAGTTAAATAATTGAGTTTTACCATTTTTGAATCCATCTCCGGGTCTGGCGGGAGCACGTTTAGCTTAGCATAAATCATTCAATCAGATTGGACCGTTAGCATCTTGCTCAAAACTTTCAAGAAAGAGATTTGATAATTTTCCTACTCTTCTGTCATTACATCGTGTACTAAGACTGACAGAATGTGAAAAGTTGCTATTTTCTAGGCTGATATGACTAGGAACTATACTCTCAATCTGGCTAATTATCAAAGAACTTTGCTGCCGTACCAGACACAATGATATAACGCAGCACCTAAAAATAGTACCCGGCTAGGTAACAGCAATGTGTAATATCATTATATATGATATTACATGGTAATGCAGCAAAGTTCCTTGATTATGGTGAAATCAAAGTATAGTTCCAAGCCATACTAGCCTAGAAATCAGCAAATTTTCATGATTCATTTACACCTTACACCTTTTCCAAAGTCAAATTTAAAGGAGCACTCCACTTTTTGGAGGGAAATAGGCTCATTTTGCTGCTCCTCCAGAGTTAAATAGTTGAGTTTTACCATTTTTGAATCCATCTCCAGGTCTGACTGGAGCACGTTTAGCTTAGCTTAGCATAAATCATTCAATCGGATTAGACCATTAGCATCTTCCCCAGAGCCAGATAAATCCGGTGACATTTTTTGCTATTTCTATGCAAACGTTTAGTATAGTAAATAAAAACCTAAAACATGACATTTAAAAAAAAAATTTTTAAATATAATTTTTTACTTTTAAGGTTTACAATGGAAATAAAATTAGATCCATTTGTTTGGTATACAAATCAAGCCTCATATATATATATATATATATATTTATATATACACACATACACTAAAAGACGAAATTATATTTAGAATAGAAAGAATATTTAGTCAAAATAATTACTGAAATTAATATAGAAACCAAACAAATATATACGGTTGAAGTCAGAATTATTAGCCCCCCTGTATACTTTTTTCCCATCAATTTATGTTTAACGGAGATTTTTTTCAACACATTTCTAAACTTAATAGTTTTAATAACTCATTTCTAATAACTGATTTCTTTTATCTTTGATATGATGACAGCACATAATATTTGACTAGATATTTTTCAAGATACTAGTATTCAGCTTAAAGTGACATTTAAAGGCTTAACTAGGTTAATTAGGCAAGTTAGGGTAATTAGGCAAGTAATTATATAACAGTGGTTTGTTCTGTAGACAATCGGAAAAAAAAATTGCTTAAGGGGGCTAATAATATTGACCTTAAAATGGCTTTAAAAAAATTTAAAACTGCTTTTATTCTAGCCGAAATAAAGCAAATAAGACTTTCTCCAGAAGAAAAAACATGATATGAAATACTGTGGAAAAATTCCTGAATCTGTTAAACATCATTTGAGAAATATTTGAAAAAGAAACAAAAAAATTCCCAGGAGGGTGAATAATTACGACTTCAACTGTATACATTTACACACATTTACATAAGTAAATCATTTGACTCAATGATGGGCTAAAAATCTGCAGTTTTCTGCGCGTGATGCCCTAAAATCACAGTGATGCATCTGTAACTAAAGCTCTCTTGATTTTAAGGATAATTTTAAACAACCCAGATGAAACCATTGAGGTAACGTGGTGCTCAGGGTAAAACAATGATATGAACTTAGTAGACGGTTCTTCATTAAATAGCATGTAGCGCATATCAATGTCACCTTCAGCCCGACAGCCACCTGTCTGCTTTATATGCAGCAGAGCGTTAAATGAATATGCAATATGAAACGCCCAGAGGAGAGAGTGCTATTAGAACATGAGTTGAAGTAACTTTATATGCAGAAGCTGCTGTGCACATGTCCAAAACCTTGCATTTTACAGCTGTTTTTAAACATATTTATTTAATGTTTGTTTTGCTTGTTTGTGTTAAATAAAATGTTAATAGGCGGCGCGGTGGGTAGCGCTGTCGCCTCACAGCAAGAAGGTCGCTGGTTCGAGCCTCGACTGGATCAGTTGGCGTTTCTGTGTGGAGTTGCATGTTCTCCCCGTGTTGGTGTGGGTTTCCTTCCTCCTTCCTCAGTTATTAGTATTTTTATTATTATTATTATTATTAACGTTATTATCATTATTATTATAAGTAGTAGTAGTATTGACATTAATAGTATTATTACTATTATTATAACTATTATGATTATTATTGTTAACATTATTAGTATTATTAACATTTTTATTATTATTATTACTTTTATTGTTATTATCATTAGTATTATTGTTATTACTATTATTATTATTATTATTATTATTATTAACAATTCCTTATTATTATTATTATTATTATCATTAACATTATTATTATCATTATTATGGTTAACATTTCTTTATTATTATTATTAACAATTCTTTATTATTACTATTATTATTATTATTAGCATTATTGTAGTTATTAGTACTGTTATTATTATTATTAACATTATTATTAATAGTAGTAGTAGTAGTAACATTATTAGTATTATTAACATTATTATTATTATTATTATTATTATTATTATTATTGTCGTTTTTAGTATTGTTGTTATTATTATTATAGATATCATTATTGTTGTTGTTATCATTGTCATTATTGTTGTTGTCGCTGTTTATGGTTATTATTATTATTATTATTATTTCATTTCTGTGATTGAAAATCAAAAGTTGGCAGCACGGTGGCGCAGTGGGTAGCACAATCGCCTCACAGCAAGAAGGTCGCTGGTTCGAGCCCCAGCTGGGTCAGTTGGCATTTCTGTGTGGAGTTTGCATGTTCTCCCCGTGTTGGCGTGGGTTTCCTCCGGGTGCTCTGGTTTCCCCCACAAGTCCAAAAACATGTGGTATAGGTGAATTGGGTAAGCTAAATTGTCCGTAGTGTGTGTGTGTGAATGAGCGTGTATGGATGTTTCTCAGTGATGGGTTGCAGCTGGAAGGGCATCCGCTGCGTAAAACACATGCTGGAAAAGTTGGCAGTTCATTCCGCTGTGGCAACCCCAGATTAATGTTAAGTTCCGTATTGATTATAAAATATTGCTTCTTACCTATAAAGCTTTAAATAATTTAGCACCTGGTTATCTAACCAACCTTCTGTCTCGCTACAATCCAACCCGCTCTTTAAGATCTCAAAACTCAGGGCTGCTGGTAGTACCTAGAATAGCAAAGTCGAGTAAAGGTGGTCGAGCCTTTTCATTTATGGCTCCCAAACTCTGGAATAGCCTTCCTGATAATGTTCGAGGCTCAGACACACTCTCTCTGTTCAAAACTAGATTAAAGACCTATCTTTTTAGTAAAGCATACACTCAATGCATTGCATAACGGTATGATGCATGAATCTGCTCCACGCAGGTTTTTGCATCTCGTTTATATACACTATGAACAGCAGCTACGCTAATTATTCTCTTTATTCTCTATTTCCACCTGGGGATACTCATCCCGAGGCCCCCAGAGACTATGCAGTGCCACTAATGCAATCCAAGACCTGTGAAGAGATGACCCCAAGGTTTCCATAATCCCAGACCGGGCCGTATCCTGAGGAGCTGCTGGGGTGGTCATGGAGGAGTGGAGAGAAAAGGACTGATTCCTGTGAGACCCCAGTGAAAGACGAGTCTTCTCTGACGTCCAGCGTTCACCAGCCTCCGGCGCCTAGACTGCAGCTCTGCACAAGACGTTTGGCCATAGGAGAAATGGTCGTGCCCAACTGAGCCTGGTTTCTCTCTAGGTTTTTTTTCCTTCACTTTCGCAAATTGGTGAAGTTCGTTCCTCGCCGCTGTCGCCACTGGCTTGCATGGTTCGGGACCTGTAGAGCTGCGCATCGATGGATTTGCTCTTCAGTGTTTAGACTCTCAGCAGTGAAAATTTAAACCACACTGAACTGAACTGAACTTAAACTCTAAAAACTGAGCGGACACCATTCCAATTCACTATAATCTTCTATGTGAAGCTGCTTTGACACAATCTACATTGTAAAAGCGCTATAGAAATAAAGATGAATTGAATGGAATTGAATTAATAAAGGGACTAAGCCGAAAATAAAATGAATGAATGAAAATCAAAAGTTCATTCCACCAAATATTTACAATGCAAATATTGATTCTTAACTATTCTACAGTTAAACATTGGTATGTTGTAATTATTATAGGCAAAAAATAATAAAACATGGTACATTTTTGTTATTTTACCCAAAAATTCTCAGTTGAAATACATTTCAAGTTTATAGTGGTTAATGTATTTACTAACATGAACAAACAATGAACAATACAATAATGATGGTCTTTATTTATGTTTGTTTGATGCTAGCTAACAAAACCAACTCGAAATGTGTTTTAATGCTCAGTGAGAGGTAACTTAGGAAATTAATTGAGGACTATTCTGCTCCTGTCTTAAAAGCAGCACATTTAACATTATCATTTCAGCTCCTCATTTCTGGGTGGAGTTGATGAAACATCCTGAAAGAAGAATGCAAATTGCTGTAATTCCCTTCATCCAGCGAGACAGGAAGCATGAATGCTTTGATAAATACATCCTGGGTTTAACTATGGTCATTTCTTTTCAGTTGTGTTGTGTTCACATGTGCCTTGAAGTGCTCTTGTGTTAACTCTAGTGTACTATTCAAATTGACTACCCTTTCGTTATGTTGAGTGCTGTTTTTGCCCCATTGACTTCCATTATAATGACATTTTTTGATTGCAAAGCCATGGCACCATATAATCCTGCATTCTTGATTGTTGCTGGTTTTCCCTGTTGGGAAGAGGTACAATGTGTAATATTTACTGTTGATCATCAGTTGGCAGCATTAACCCTTTAGATAGACCTGTGCAAAAAGGTTTCTGGCTTTTATATGGAGTTCTATGGAGCAAAACAGCAGATTGTAGTGTGTGTGCATAAATACACTTACTATGTTTACTATGTTCTGAGAGCTGAGGGGCTTAATTTGATCTTCTCAGACATATCAAGATAAGTGCACAAAGGTTTCTCACTCTCCCACATACACACTATACTCCAGAAGTCAGAAATTAAGCTTTTCTTGCACTGCAACTGATGATCAGCAGCAAAAATCACAATTTTTACCTCTTCCCAAGAGGGAAAACCAGCAACAGTCAAGAATGCAAGATTATATGCTGTCATGGCTTTGCAATCAAGAAATGGCATTATAATGAAAGTCAATGGGGCAAAAACAGCCCCCAACATAACCAAAGGGAAGTAAATTTACCCAGAGTGTATTGTTGAGCATTTTCCCAAAATATGTGTCATAATAAGATTGTTTCAGCAAATGGAATGATCTTTGGTGACCACAGGAAACGTTATGGCCAAATTAAGCCTCAAAATCATCCCAGAGTGGATGAAAACGTCCCCAACAGTACACAAGGGTTAAACGGCAGTATAGAGCAGTGTTGTCCAGTGTATGGACTAGTGACGTATAGTGTATGTGTGAAATTCCTTACTTCTAGAAGCTGAGCAGCGGTTGGCCTCGTCTCGGGGTTTCTGTCCAAAGCTTTTCTCAGGAAATCGTTAAAATCCATTGACCTGAAATACACAAAACACTTGAAACATTCGCTTTCACTTACTCACATCATTTACTCACTCTTGACTTGTTTCAAACCTTTGAGTTTCTTTACTCACAAAAGAAGATATTTTGAAGAATGCTGAAAACCTGTAACCCAGGGGTGTCATGAAAGCTATTTTCATTGAGGTCCACTTCAGCATTATGACCGGTTACTACTGTAAGACTGTATAAATGTTACTTAAACTTTAATATGTTGTTAAATAATTCTCTTTTTTCATTTCATCACCAGTTGCAGTGCAAAAAAGGCTTAGGGCCCTATCATGCAATAAGGCGCAAGAATGTTTGGCGCGGGGCATGTTTGGGTTTCCTCCGGGTGCTCAGGTTCCCCCACAAGTCCAAAGACATGCACAATAGGTGAATTGGGTAAGCTAAATTGTCCGTAGTGTATGTGTGTGAATGAGTGAGTATGGATGTTTTCCAGTGATGGGTTGCAGCTGGAAGGGCATCTGCTGCGTAAAACATATGCTGGATAAATTGGCGGTTCATTCCGCTGTGGCGACCCCAGATTAATAAAGGGACTAAGCCGAAAAGAAAATGAATGAATGAATGTTTGGCGTGATTTGTTGCTATTTTCAGACCAGCGCAACAGTAATTTTCACGTTTTGCGCCACGTTGTTTAAATATCAAATCTATTTGTGCCACTTTGTGGACTCATGGGTGTGCTGGTCTATATAGGAGGTGTGTTAAGGTGCATTGTTGGCACGTTGCTATTTTGAAGAACTGAAATAGACCATGCCATTGACCAACTAAAAGCTGCTCTAAAGTCCAGCGCAGAGCACGTTAGTTATGCGCCTATGCAGGTCCAAACGCTCGCACATTGCTTAATACACACAGGATGTACAGCAATACGCAAATATCTCTACATATGAAAAAAATAAAGGATTAAAATGTTATAAAAATTATTATTTCCTACATAAATATAACAACCACTGCCTCCATGCCTCATCTCGGGGGGCTTTTTTCAGTTTATTCATGACAATTTGCATTTGTATAATGTTATTATTATTAGCAGTATTATATATTATGCATATTTATATTTGTTTTAATAAAAACAAGTTTAGATTTGTCCACCTGTGGGGTTTTGGAGACGTCTGCATCACCATATGGGGCGTAAGAATAGGATGTGTGTTTGGATATAACTCCGTTTTTTGAGCACACTTCATTATTATTGTTCATTTATTCAAAATAGTTTTGAAACAAATCTTTGCGCTTAACAAACGAAATTAAATATGTAGGCTAATGGATGTCTTCTGTGGAGTGCGTAGGCTACAACACCGTTTCCTTATCCACGAAAGTAAAGAGTAAAAAGTAAAAGTAAAGTAAAGAGGCTGAATGGAGGAGGCTCGTTCTTTATTCTTGTGCTGCAGTTGGTCTGTTTAACTGTTTTCTCACTAGTGAAGCGTTCTGTTTTTCCACTTACAAAGTCCGCCATGTAAATAGCAAATGCGCCACGGCACAACGCAACTGACTCTTAAAGGGAATGGGAGATGAGACTTTGATTGGTTTAATGCACGTTATACTCAAAACACAGCCATAACTCATTAAGAAAATAAGCACACACCTGTTAGACCATGCGCCGGGGCGCAGAGTGTATTTTTCTGTCCTTAAAATAGCAAAAGTGGATTCGGACATGCCCTTAATGCTTTTGCGCCATGCGCTTTAGACTTTGCGCCTAGATCGTTAAAATAGAGCCCTTAGTTTCTGGCTTTTAAATGGAGTTATATGGAGATTAGTGTATGTCTTTGTGCACTTACCTTGATACGTCTGAGAAAATCAAAATAGGCACCTGAGCTCTCAGAACATAGTAAACATAACATAGTAAATGTATTTACGCACACACACTATAATCTGCTGTTTTACTCCATAGAACGCCATATAAAAGCCTGAAAGTTGTTTGCACAGCCCAATCTAAAGGGTTAATGCTGCCAACTGATGATCAACAGTCAAAATTACAAATTCACCTCTTCCCAACAGGGAAAACCACCAACAATCAAGAATGCATGATTATATGGTGCCATGGCTTTGCAATCAAAAAATGTCATTATAATGGAAGTCAATGGGGCAAAAACAGCACTCAACATAACGAAAGGGTAGTCAATTATTTGAACAGTACACTAGCATTAAAATATCTTCTTTTGTGTTCAACAGAAGAAAAGCCCAAAGGTTTAGAACCACCTGAGGGAGAGTGTATAGTGAGTAAATGTTCATTTTTGGGTGAACTATTGCTTTAAATGGCCGGTCCTTGTCAACATTCAGCCATACTCTAGAAATGTCGAAAGCTATAAATCAAACAAAAACAAGCCACAGCTATGCTCTGAGATCAGCTCGTGTTTTTAAGAAATTTTACAGTAATGACTTAAATACTGAGCAGTCACTCCCAAGCCCCTTGGATTTTGTGGCTTACCACTTGGCAGGCTGATCTAGGCCGGGCGGCTCAGACTTGGCGATTTTTAGAAGGACCCTCATGGGGTTGAGCTCATGGTGGGGCGGCTCTATCTGCGCCAGCTCTATCAGTGTGATGCCCAGTGACCAGATGTCGGCTTTGTAGTCGTATGGAGCATCCTTCATGGTCTCACACATCACAACCTCTGGAGCCATCCTGGAAATACAACATATTTTAGAGCAGGTACAGCAGGAACATTGCAAAAAATATAAATAAAAATGCTTTTCCTACTCAAAGTTTTTTTCTTGTTTCTAGTCCAAATATCTAAAAATTCTTAAATCAAGAAGCATTTTCTAGACAAGAAAAAAAGTATTGGCTTGTTTTAAGAAATAATATGTCAACATTAAGTACATTTTCCTTCAAACAAGCTAAATAATCGTGTTTTTGCTTTAAATTAAGATTATGTTGCTTGTTTGAAGGAAAAACTCACTTAATTTTGACATTATTTCTTTTTAAAATAAAAAATTGTCAAAACAAAAAACATACTGAATAAAACATATTGAATAAAATAAACATTAAATGAAATAAATTACTATTATTGAAAAACATTCTACACAATGCTATACTATATATGCGAGAGACATCTATCAAAATTAGTATTTTATTGTAAACATTATCATTTCTATAGTGAAACAATAAAACATAATAGATGTTTTAGTACGTTTAATATTAACCAAATCTAGACAACAAAAAACGTCTAAAAATAAATGATGCTTCTTAAGAAACGTAACAATAATACAATATAAATATGACAGTATTATTTTTAGAGTATTATTTTCATATTTAGGCTATATAAAATATAAATATAACATTGACATCTTTCCACTGTTGAAACACAGATACAGGTACATTTCAGCAAGTTTCTTTCAACTAACCTTCTTAGTGTTCATTCATGTTTTAATCTTGGTGTGACTGTAGTAAATCACTTTTGCATCCACCGTGATCAACGCAGAATCCACACTTTCAGTGTGATTGTAAAGTAGTCTACTTTGTCAAATTATACTGACATGAGTGGCTTGTTTTGATACTATTGATTATTTCCACGTGTCAGAACAATACTAAACTAGTTTTAGTTGCTTTAATACAGTGGCTTTGTCTACTCTTTTGAAAGTTTCACCTGTGTTTTTAGCCAATCACCATCAGTTATGTGGTTGTCCCACCCCTACACACACGCGCCAATCATCATCAGTTATGTGGTTGTCTTGCCCCTACACACACCAATCATCGTCAGTTGTGTGATTGTCCTACACCTTTATACACACCAATCATTATCAGTTATGTGGTTGTCCTACCTCTACACACAGCCAATCATCATCAGTTATGTGGTTGCCCTACCCCTACGCACACGCCAATCATCATCAGTTATGTGGTTGTCCCACCCCTACACACATACACACCAATCATCATCAGTTATGTGGGTGGCCCACCCCTACAAGCACATGTCAATCATCATCAGTTGTCCTCCCCTCTCCGCACAACACACAGAGGTAAACAGACCTTACTCAGATTAGCGCTTCAGTGAGCTCAAATTATATATCAATTATATAACACCGCATTTTATTGTCAGTAATGGTATTGTCGTTGTAAACGGGGAAAACAGTCATTTATTTGATTACTTGTTACTGAAAAAAGCAATTCCGTTAGTAACACAGTTTATTTATAATGCTGTTATTAACATCATTGGCGATTACAGATATCCACAAAAACTGCTAAACAGACTCTATTACATAGGCTGGGCAGTGTTTTGCATTGTCTTTTGTTAGTAAACAGATCTTGTAGTAAAGTGATGACATGCCCACAATCACTTGGCGCTCGTGTCTATGAATAATTGGCTGTGTGTGTAAGATGCATGTCTGTATTTGGTTGTATTTTCAAGTAAATCACACTTTGCTGATAAAGCGTTACGAAACACTAAGCAACAACACTACCACTTACTCCATCATTGTTGTGTGTTTGATTGCGCTAGGCTTTATTCTACACTCCCCTAACGTATTATACACACACATGACATCGTTTTCAAATTCAGAGAAAAAGTTTTTCGATTTCAGGTGTTTATACAAACACAACAATGGCAGCATTTCAAAACCATCCATCTTGAAACTCCTTTTCTCAAATTTATCCGTTTTAAACAAAGATGTCAAGTAAACAAACAGGCAAAGTATTAAAGTTTCCAGTTTTTTTTCTTTGGGGGGGGGGGGGGGGGGAGACTAGCGCAGTCAAACACACATCAATTGTTTGTTATGTGTGGGTCGGGCTT
>CAIGQV010018552.1:3465017-3477528 GCA_903798115.1 Danio jaintianensis
TTTTTTCTGTACATATTTTTGTCGTTTCATTTTTTGTCTATATTTTTTGCTGCTTCTTTTTCTGTATATATAGTTTTTTTTCCTTTTTGGTCTATTTTTGTCGTTTCTTTTTCTTTATATATTGTTGGTTTTTTTTGTCTATATTTTAGTTATTTATTTTTCTGTGTATATAAATATACTCTATATAAATATATATAGAGAGAGAGAGGCAACACGGTGGCTCAGTGGTTAGCACGGTCGCTGCTTCATTTCTGTGTGATGTTTGCATGTTCTCCCCGTGTTGGCGTGGGTTTCCTCCGGGTGCTTCAGTTTGCCCCACAGTCCAAACACATGTGCTATACATGAATTGGATGAACTAAATTGGCTGTAGTGTATGAGTTTGTGTGTAAACGTGAGTGTGTATGGGTGTTTCCCAGTACTGG
This sequence comes from Danio jaintianensis, assembly GCA_903798115.1. Lineage (NCBI taxonomy): Eukaryota > Metazoa > Chordata > Actinopteri > Cypriniformes > Danionidae > Danio > Danio jaintianensis. The sequence continues at coordinate 3,465,440 of CAIGQV010018552.1, forward strand.
GTTGCAGCTGGATGACTAAATATTTTTGTCATTCCTTTTTCCGTATATATTGTTTTTTGTTTCTATTTTGTCTATATTGTTTTATGTTTTTTCTTTAAATATTTTTGTTGTTTCTTTTTCTTTATATATTGTTTCTATTTCTGTATGATATTATATATTATATTTTTAATTTGTATATGATTTTTATTTTTATTTTTTTAAATATTTCCCAAGTGATGTTTAACAGAGCAAGGAATTTTTCACAGTATTTCCTACAATTTTTTTTCTTCTGGAGAAAGTTATTTGTTTTATTTCGGCTAGAATAAAAAAAATAAAAAATAAAAAATAAAAAACATTTTAAGGTCAATATTATTAGCCCTCTCAGCAATATTGTTTTTCGATTGTCTACAGAACAAACCATTGTTATACGAAGACTTGCCTAATTAACCTAGTTACGCCTTTAAATGTCACTTTAAGCTGAATACTAGTATCTTGAAAAATATCTAGTAAAATATTATGTACTGTCATCATGGCAAAGATAAAATAAATCAGTTATTAGAAATGAGTTATTAAAACTATCATGTTTAGAAATGTGTTGGATATACAGGGTCTAATAATAATTTAGGAGGGCTAATTATTCTTACTTCAACTGCATGTGTTCTTGAAAATAAAATAACCTTCATCCTGAGGAGAAACTTTCAAAAGAGTAAAAGTCTAAAAATGCAGTTGTTAGTTTTGAACCACACCTGACGGAAATCAGATGTTCAGTCGGACTGACGCGTTGATGTACAAACCTAGTTTAATGTCTCCATCCAGTGTGAGGAGAATATTTCCAGCCTTCAGATCTCTGTGGATGATCTTCATGCTGTGCAGGTACTGAAGAGCCTCCAGCATCTGTTTGCAGATCACCCGGATTTGAGGTTCTTGAAGACCCCGGTCCAACTCTAAAGACACACAGACATCCACAAAAACATAAACACCAAAAACTTTCTTGACCACTATTTATTGTGTTGTATTGCATTAGTTGTTTGATCATTTTAACAAAACTGGAACCAGAATCATTAGACTTTACTATGCAAAATATTAGACAGAACTGAAAGCAGAATCAAAAAAATCTATTACAATTCCTGAGTCTACCTGCAATTATTTAATTTAATATTATTGTAATTCATTTTAATCTATTTCATATAATTTGAAACTGGAATTTAAAAAAAATATTGCAATTCAAGACTCTACCTGCAATTATTTTATTTTATTTAGATTTTTTTGATTCCCTTCATTTAATTTCGATTCATTTCATTTCATTTTGATTCATTTTAATTTATTTCACTTCATTTCACGTCACTTTATTTCACTTTACTTTACAAAATTAATTTAATTTATTTTAGATTTAATTTAATTTAATTCAATTTTTATTTTATTTTAGTTGCCTTGCTTAAAAATATTAGACAGAACTGAAACTGGAATAAAAAATTTGATTTTAATTAATTTTCATTTTTATTTTATTCATTCATTCATTCATTTTCTTTTCGGCTTAGTCCCTTTATTAATCTGGGGTCGCCACAGCGGAATGAACCGCCAACTTATCCAGCATATGTTTTACGCAGCGGATGCCCTTCTAGCTGCAACCCATCACTGGGAAACATCCATACACACTCATTCACACACATAAACTACGGACAATTTAGCCTACCCAATTCATCTATACCACATGTCTTTGGACATCTGGAAACCGGAGCACCCGGAGGAAACCCACGCCAACACGGGGAGAACATGCAAACTCCACACAGAAACGCCAACTGACCCAGCCGAGGCTCGAACCAGCGACCTTCTTGCTGTGAGGCGAACGTGCTACCCACTGCGCCACCGTGCAGCCCCTGCAATTAACTTATTTTACTTATTTTTTTTGATTTACTTCATTTAATTTTGATACATTTCATTTCATTTTAATTAATTTTGATTCATTTTATTTTACTTTACTTTATTCAATTTATTTCATGTTACTTTACAAAACAGACAGAACTGAAACCAGAATCAAAAAATTTATTACAATTCCAGACTCCACCTGCAATATTATATTATATTAAATTATATTACATTACATGCCAATAAATGTTCTTTTTTACCAATTAAAAATGAAAGTTATCCTAATCTTCTAACATCTAATAAACCTGCAGGTCTAAGCAGGTTCCTATTGGATAAAAGCAGAGCGGTGTAACTAAAGGCAATGAACTCTGAGTGCCCTTGACTGCCTCATTCACGAACATCCGAAATAACGCAATTTCCTGTTTAAACTGCAGGAAAAAGAAGAAGAAAAAAGATGAGCTTACCCACTAAAGCACGAGCTAATTACTAGGATCATCAAAAGCAAAGAGCAGGGGCTTCTATAAAAATAAGCACATGCAATTATTTAATTTCATGTCATATTATTATATTTTAATTCATTTGATATAATTGAATTTCATTTGATTTTATTTGAATTTATTTTATTTTAAGTCAAAAAATAAGGACATGCAGTTATTAAATTTAATATTATTTTATTTGAATTCATTTCATTTCATTTCACTTCATATAATTTCATTTTATTTTATTTTAAGTAAAAAAAATAAGGACATGCAATTATTTAATTTTATTTAATATTATTCTATTTAATTTAATTTAATATAATTTCATTTTATTTTTTATTTAATTTTATTTTAAGACAAAAAATAAGAACATGCAATTATTTTATTTTATTTAATATCATATTAATTCATTTCATATAATTTCATTTCATTTTATTTGAATTCATTTAATTTAATTTAATCTTATTTTAAGTAAAAAAATAAGGACATGCAATTATTTAATTTAATTTTATTTTAAATCATTTTATTTTAATCTATTTTATTTTATTTTAAAGTCATTTAATTTGATTTTACTTTACAAAATATTACACAGGATATTGCATTATTTTATTAGTTCTATTTAAACTCCGGGGGGGAAAAAAGATGAGTTTACCCACTCAGGCATGGGCTAAAAACCAGGACCATCAAAAGGAAACAGCAGGGGGCTTCTATAAAAAAAGGACATAAATGAAGGGAAGCAGTAAGAGATACAGGTCTTACCTAACATGATGGCATCGACTGCACCTCCGGGGCAAAACTCGATCATTATCTGGAGGGGAAATGAGGTAAACCATGAGATGGAGAAAAAAAGAGAGAGAGAGAGATTTCTGGCAAATTTATACACAGCCGAGCGAACAAAGACTCATTTCATGTAAACAGGAAAAGGTGGCGTAGTGTGTGTGAGATTACTGGACGTACCCGGTCATTCAGAACAATATCAGGTTGATCCAGTTAAAACCAAAATATCAGAAGTTTTCTGAATGTTAGAAATGGACATCATGATGCTTAATTTAATATTTAGGCTCTACACATCAAGTACTGATTATCCATTTTAAAGGGGGGTTTATGCAAAAGTTACTTTTTAAGTGGTTGAAACACAGTTTTGTGGTAACGGTGTGTGAATATAACCAGCTTCTAATGGTCAAAATGTATTAACTATGTTTTATAATCACACTTCGGGGCGTCACGGTGGCACAGTGGGTAGCACGATTGCCTCACAGCAAGAAGGTCGCTGGTTCGAGCCTTGGCTGTGTCAGTTGGTGTTTCTGTGTGGAGTTTGCATGTTCTCCCCGTGTTGTGTGGGTTTCCTCCGGTTGCTCCGGTTTCCCCCACAAGTCCAAAGACATGTGCTATAGGTGAATTGGGTAAGCTAAATTGTCCGTGGTGTATGTGTGTGAATGGGAGTGTGTGGGTGTTTCCCAGTGGTGGGTTGTGGCTGGAAGGGCATCCGCTGCGTAAAACGTATGCTGGATAAGTTGGCAGTTCATTCCGCTGTGGTGACCCCAGATTAATAAAGGGACTAAGCCGAAAAGAAAATGAATGAATGAATCACACTTGATAGAAACAGTCTGCAGAAACACTTTGATTGACATTCTCCCTTCGCACGTGTCATCAGAAAGCCCCGCCCACTAGTCACCATCTCTCCCTCATTAGCATATGACGTTAGTCTTGTTTTTGAATCTGCCACTATGCTGACACACAGGCATTTGTAGCTCCGCCCTCTTCTGAAAAGCACACAATCTCATTTGAAGCGGCAGTCACCAAAATGGCACAATCCGCCAGGTTTTATTCCGCACCCTACCGCTCCTGGCGTATATTCAGTCTTTGTTCACTCGCTGCCTGCTTAGAATGATTTTCTACCCGACCATTCTCGCTAAATTAAGATCTGGTTTCCAAAAAGTCTTGTGACTGCTAAAGGGTAAAACTTTGAGATATTAGCCTATCACATCGCGCAAAGGGTAATTTATTTAATAAAAAGACTCCCATACATCAGACTTGCATGATGTGGGATTCCTAACAGTAAACGGACCGTTTTCTAATGCAAGCTGAAGGACAGCGCATCTTCACTTTGTTCTCCCATGTTGGTAAAGCCTGCTCTGAGAACCATTATGCAGATGATGCGCGCATAGACTTTGTGAATAAAATGCACATGCAGAAAGCACTTGTCATGCGTTCAGCCTGTGTAACAGTCGTGAGCACTGGCTGTACCGGTGCTCAATAAGAATGAGGAAATCACACATATGCTGTTCCGAAATAACATCAGGACTCGGGAACTCTATATTGTTAGACCGCCCGCTCCCGTTCAAATTACTGACCGAGTTACTGACTGATACCGCATTTTATTCAGAAATTTATTCCAGTGGCGAAAGAAATCCGGTCTGGTCTTGCGGCTTCCGAGGGAACGCAGACCTCTAATTTAAGATTGTTTAGCTATTCTTGATTTCTTACTGAATGGATTAGCAAAACATAATTAAATGCATATAATATGGAAACATGAGAATTCTGCCTGTACTTTGCATGCATTTATTATAGTGCTTTTCCCATTTTTAGTTGTTGCTTTTTTCAGCAAAAGTCAAATCGAAGTGTGTAGTGTTTATCAACAGTGACAAAATGCATTTTCATCCTTTCAACTGAAACGATTGACATGCACGATTTACCACTGAATATACAGATTTAATTGAAAATGAACCTTTTTTTTTATTTATTTTTTTAAGTACAACTACTGCATTTGGTCATCTCAAACAATTAGCAAATATAAAAGTGCAAAGTGAAGTGAGCCTGATCAAGTATGCTTTTACCCATAATTGAAATTGGTTCTCTGCTGTTACCCCTCCAAGCGCGCGCACACATTTTGCGCACACAACTGCCACAATCTGGCTATAAAAAGGAGTTGGACTTAAATACCTATACCATTTATAATAAATACAGTGCTCGACATATATATGTATACCCCTTACAAATCTCTCATTTAGAATAATATTTTCTATAGGAAGCTTTACAATATTATATTTGTGCATATACATTAGATTAGTCAGCACTTAAGCCAAATCTGGAGCTTATCTAACAAAATAACTTACGATAACGGCCCAAAAATTCATTCATTCATTCATTTTCTTTTCGGCTTAGTCTCTTTATTGATCAGGGGTCACCACAGCGGAATGAACCGCCAACTTATCCAGCATGTTTTTACGCAGCAGATGCCCTTCCAACTGCAACCCAACACTGGGAAACACCCATACCCTCTTGCATTCACACACACACACACACTATGGCCAATTTAGCTTATTCAATTCACCTATAGCACATGTGTTTTGACTGTGGGGGAAACTGGAACACCCGGAGGAAATCCACGTCAACACGGGAGAACATGCAAACTAGGGCTGGGCGATATTGCAAAAAACATGTTTCATATCATTCGATATCGATAATTATTGAATATTTTATTACAATCCATTTAGGAATATTAGTTTGTTTTTTTTGTTATTTAACCACTTTATTTGAATTTACCAACATTACTAAGGCAAATAGTTTTAATAGTCAAAAACAAACATATTTAAGCAAAATATCTGATCTCTTTATAATAAAATAAACAGAAGTGTTAAAGAGACTCTTAAACTTGATAAATAAAATAATTCAAAGTGTGTGCAATGGTAAAGTGTGAACGCTGAACAATCAAAGCAAACTTTAAGATGTCAATAATAATGATACAGTAAACCTTAAACTCTGCCAACAACACAAATGATGATAATCAAATCTGAGCTTTAAGTAAAGGAACCAGCCATCATTATAATACATATTGCAACATTACAAATTGTGAAGTTGGATGACTACATTACCTCTATGCTAAAAACACTTTCAGATGGGGAGCTAGCAGCTGGGATGCACAAGAAAAGATACCAAAAAGCCACTCTGGCAACATCCTTACATCCTTTTTTATTTACAATCTCCTCACTGCTGCTATACGGCACTCATTTTTGCATGTGTTGTTATTCTGACCTGCAGTGACAAGCGTGTGGATTCCTTGACCATTTACAATGGACTTGCTCCCCTGGTGTCTCTCGTAACTAGGTGACCATCAAGCGTTTTCTCAGAGGATTACAAACGGACAAACAATTGCTGCAGCTCCGATGCAAGTTTATGGACAAAAGTAAAAAGCACTGCAGTGTTTGGAAGCACTGTGTTTGTCTGAGGTAATTAGTCTGCCGTTATTACTGAAATGTGTATATTCCATACAAAGTGTGAAACAGATTGGTTAGTTCTAACTACATGAATCGCTGTGCACACGCGGCATTCAGAAAAGTTCAGATGTTTCCAACTAGGTGCGGCTGAAAAAATGCGCACGGTTCATGTGTGCGCCACTTGCACAACATGTGCGCGTCGCTCCCACATGCGCGTCAAGTCATGCGCCTCCATTGAAAATGACAAACTTACACCTTATTAAGCTTATTGGCATTGCTTCCAAGGCGCGCACTTAGCAGCCACATTTTAATAAAACTATAGCCTTCATACCGAAACTACATTCCGCTTTTTTTTTTTTTTATCGATATTGACAACGGTGTTTGGTCAATAAATATCGATACCGATTTTATTCCACAGCCCTAATACAAACTCCACACAGAAATGCCAACTGACCCAGCCGGGGCTCGAACCAGTGAGCTTCTTGCTGTGAGGCGATCGTGCTACCCACTGTGCCACCGAGACGCCAGCCCAAAAATGAGTACACCCAAATTTATATGTTAGGGAAAAATATTAAATAACTTTTTTTTAAAAGAGCAAAATTCAAGTGAAACAAAAAATGTATACAATTTTGTTGAAATTTTGTAGTTTTTCATTTTTTTTCCAATATCTTGTATTAATTTAAATGTATTTGCTTTCTGTTTCTAAAGATGTTCAGTGACTAAAATATTATATTAATAAATATATCAATTTAATAAATCGGCTTCGTTCAAACGCACCAAAATATATGACCTATATTCACCGAGAAATGGATACAAATATTCCTTTTTTTTTTTTTTTAATGGGGTGTGCTCGTTTATGTTGAGCACAGTACATAAGGTAGTGTTTTTTTAACACTGGAACTTGACTATTTTGCTCTATTACTATATTTCTTAATGGTTAGCAGATGTGTTTCATTAAAATGACTAAAAATAGTCGCAATAAAAGTATAAGACTAGGTCTATATGATTTGTGTGCTCATACAATAACACTGTCTGAGGAACAGGCCTAATTTATCCCAGTAACATTCCTCAAATTCATACAGGTTTGGAGCGACATGATTAAAGACATTTGATTTTTGGGTGAACCACTGCTTTAAGAATGTACTTGATTACAGAAATTCTTCAGCGTTGAGATCGTGAAGTTTTAAAGATACAGAGCTAAAGTATTCACAGTGATTTGTTCATAGAAATACTGTCCCGTCGCCCACCACCCTCATGCCTCGACCCCTATGGACTGGTAAACACAAGTGTGTGTATATTTAGCGATAAAAGTGATAACACAAAGTTTCACGAATGCCTCCAAGATACATAAACCGCATACCAAAATCAACAGGCATGGAATCGGTCCAACAAACCAATGGATTGACCCATAAAACGGCTTATTCTGTGTTGGTCAGCAGCTCATTCTCAAATCCCTTTGCTTGTATTCACACACTCAGACCGACAGGCAAACAAACACATGTCGAGACATTACACCATTACGAATTTATTTGCATGTACTGAGTGTCTGGATTCCAGGGCATTGTTATCTGTGCTCGTTTGTGTGTTTTGGTTAGTTGTAATGGTTATGTTTAATTGGCCTACACTGTTAGATATTTTATTGTATTTTTGCGATAACTTAGGGTGAACACACACTAGGTTATCCAAACTGTGCCCAGGTGCGTTTGACCCCAATTTAGCGGTTCATTTCACAAGTGTGAGTACTCCAAATCGTGCCCAGATGCGGTTCAGTTGGCCGGTCCAGGCCCGGTTGGAAGAGGTGTGCCAGTTCGGTTGGGCTTTGGCGCGGTACGCTTGTAGTGTGAGTGCAAAGTGCGCCTGAGCGCGAAGCTAAAGATGCAACGTCACTTTTAAGGGACTGTTTCATATGGATTTATTAATCATTCTTACTTTTCAATGAACACGAACTGTCAGTTTATTAAAGATACAAACCCCTCACTGCACATCCGCTGCACCTTCAGCAAACCTCTTAATATGTGCAGCACAATGACTTACATGTACACAAACCACCTGTAGGACACACTCCTCCTGTCTAAATGCACCAGACATTTCGTTAGAAACACTCCTATGGTTTATGATATTTAATATCTCTTGTTTAAAAACACTATGACCAGCAGCTACGCCAATTGTTTTCTTTGTTCTCTATTTTCACCTGGGCAGGATACTCATGCCGAGGCCTCTAGAGATTATGCAGCGCCAATGATGTGATCCAAGTCCTGTGAAGAGATGATGCCAACCATAAAGGACTTTTAGAGGTCTCCATGACCCTGGACCAGGCCGTATCCTGAGTAGATGCTGTGGCGGTCATGGAGGAGTGAAGAGCATGAGACTGATTCCTGAAAGACCCCAGTACCAGACTAGTCTCCGCATTGATCCCTTGGGCCAGCCTGAACACCTGCCGGTGACCTACTCACACCTGCAGCTTCTCCACGATGGACATCCAGCATTCTCCAGCCTCTGGCGCCTAGACTGCAGCTCTGCACAGGAAGTTTGGCCAGAGGAGAAATGGTCGTGCCCAACTGAGCCTGGTTTCTCTCAAGGTTTTTTCCTTCACTTTTGTCAATTGGTGAAGTTTGATCCTTGACACTGTCGCCACTGGCTTGTTTGGTTTGGGGCTTGTGGAGCTGCGCATCGATGGATTTGCTCTTCAGTGTTTGGACTTTTAGCAGTGAAAATTAAACCACACTGAACTGAACTTAACCTCTGAAAACTGGACTGACACAGTTTCATTTTACTAGAACTTCTATGTTAAGCTGCACTGACACAATCGACATTGTAAAAGCGCTATAGAAATAAAGATGAATTGAATTGAATTTATGAGCATCAAAAGTGTTGGATCTGTTCAGCTAAAGATTTGACTGTGTGCCGCTGCATACCAAACGACTTAAAATAATACAAAACAATAGAACTAAAGCAATATCCATTGTGCTGAGTGAGAACGCTTCTCTTCTGTTAAACTGAACAGTCGCATTATTAATGACGTAAGCGTGCTCAAGCTCGCAAGGCAAAAATATGCAATGTGAGTGCGGGCCGAGGGGAAGAGGGGAGGGGGACAATTGCGCCTGGGCACGTTCAAGACAACAAAAATGTTACGTTTTCAAATGCACAAACTGCACATATTCTATCGGTATTCTGATTCATGCAATTGTTGGCAGTAAATTGACGGCTTTTCTCAGTTGTGTTGACCAAAATTATATTTCTCCTTAAATGCCATTGTTTGTTTGTGTTTTATGTGCTTAAAAAGTTTCACGTAAAACACATTTCAGAGGTATGAATAAAGCTGCCAGCTGTGTCTCTATGAACTTTTAGTATACACTACCTGACAAAAGTCTTGTCGTCGATCTCAGTTGTAAGAGCAACAAATAATAACTTGACTTCTAGTTGATCATTTGGAAAAGTGCAGAAGGTAGAATTTTCTGATGAATCATCTGTTGAACTGCATCCCAATCATCACAAATACTGCAGAAGACCTATTGGAATCCACATGGACCCAAAATTCTCATAGAAATCAGTCAAGTTTGGTGAAGGAAAAGTCATGGTTTGGGGTTACATTCAGTATGGGGGCGTGCGAGAGATCTGCACAGTGGATGGCAACATCAACAGCCTGAGGTATCAAGACATTTGTGCTGCCCATTACATTACAAACCACAGGAGAGGGCAAATTCTTTAGCAGGATAGCGCTCCTTCTCATACTTCAGCCTCCACATCAAAGGATTGGCCAGCCCAGTCACCAGACATGAACATTATTGAGCATGTTTGGGGTAAGATGAAGGAGGAGGCATTGAAGATGAATCCAAAGAATCTTGATGAACTCTGGGAGTCCTGCAAGAACGCTTTCTTTGCCATTCCAGATGACTTTATTAATAAGTGATTTGAGTCATTGCAGAGATGTATGGATGCAGTCCTCCAGGCTCATGGGAGTCATACACAATACTCATTCTTTTTCCACTGCAGCATGACTTTATATTCTATACTGTACATTATTTCTGTTAAGTGACAAGATTTTTGTGTAAGCAAAGTCAGACCTTACTGTCCTAATTAAATAATTAAAAACCAAGGCATGATCATATTTTATTTTGGTAAAATAAGCGTGATCTAGAGGCCTTTGCCTTTCATATAAGCCACCCCTGATACCAAATGATCAACTAGAAGTCAAGTTATTATTTGTTGTTCCTGAAACTTGGATAGGCGACAAGACTTTTGTCAGGTATTCTTGTAGTCGACTTTCTTATGTAGTGAACAAATTAAAAAAGGATGGATAAAAGACAGCAAACAGCAGGCGCATCTACAGCCCTCAGCCGCCATAACAAAAAGACAGACTTTCAGCACGTTCATTACTGAAAGTGCAATGACAACACTGTGCAATGAGTCACAGGATAATCCAGGCCTTTCCAAACAATAGACGACACATGACTGTCTGTTTACAGAAGGAATGTACAGGAAGTGCACATCCTACATTACAGCAATGTGAACATTACTGAAAAATAGGAACTTTATAGTCTTAATTAAATATTAAACTACTCCTCACGATATTTTAATAAGCCTTAAAGGGATAGTTCACCCCAAAATTGACATTTTACTCACTATTTTAAAGATTGAATTAAACACAAAATAAGATATTTTGAAGAATGCTGAAGACCTGTAACCATTGACTTCCATAGTGGGATAAACAAATACTACGGAAGTCAATGGTTACAGGTTTCCAAGCATTTTTCAAAATATCTTCTTTTGAGTTTAACTGGTGAAAGAAACTCAAACACGTTTTGGAACAAGTAAAGGGTGAGTAAATGACTCTTTTCATTTTTGGGTGAACAAACCATCGTTATACAATAACTTGCCTAATTACCCTATCCTGCCTAGTTAACTTAAATAACCTAGTTCAGCCTTTAAATGTCACTTTAAGCTGTATAGAAGTGTCTTGAAAATAAAACTAGTAAAATATTATTTACTGTCATCATGACAAAGAGAAAAGAAATCAGTTATTAGAAATGAGTTATTAAAACTATTATGTTTAGAAATGTGCTGAAAAGATCTTCTCTCTGTTAAACTGAAATTGGGGAAAAAAATAAACAGGGGGGCTAATAATTCAAGGGGTTTAATAATTCTGACCTCAACTGTATGTTAAAGACATGTTAGAAACTACAATTTTTTTTTTAAAACATTTAATTATAAATATTAAATTACAAAAAAATCTGTTAAAGACCTATCAGAAATTACAAAAATAAATGTTTGACATTTGATTAAAATATCAAATTACAAAAAAAATTGTTAAAGGCATGTTATAAATTACAAAAAAATGTTAAAGGCATTAAAAATAAAAAAGAAATGTTGAAGACAATGAAAATGACAACAAAAATGTTAGACTAATTAAAAAAAATCTGTTAAAGACATATTAGAAATTACAAAAATAGATGACAGACGTATTTTATTAAAATATCGAAATGCAAAAAAACATGTTAAAAACATAAGAAATGACAAAAAAAGATAGACATTTAATTATAAATATTAA
>CAIGQV010018552.1:3481980-3497735 GCA_903798115.1 Danio jaintianensis
ACACACACACACACACACACACACACACACACACACACACACACACAACACACAACACACAACACACACACACACACACACACACACGCACACACACGTGAGTCCAGGCAGAGAAACAGCACATTTGACCCCTGACAGATGAGGTCAGAGATTCTCACACACCTGCTGTGTTTACTAGGAATGTCCTGATCAGGTTTTTTTGCCCTCGAGTCAGAGTCATTTGATTTCGAGTATCTGCCAATACCAAAACCCGATCCGATACTTCTATAATACATAAAAAAAAATAAAGAAGAGCGAAGAAACAGATCCAGGATGTTCCTTATGTTTTATTTAATTCACCTTATTTTAACATTCAACAACTCTGTCAACAAACAGAGCACTTCTGTGTGGTAGCTTCAACAATCAAGTAATAAATAACATCAATTCTTTTGGACTTTTGGACTTTAGTGCAACAGTAAATCTAAAAATAATCTAATATAAAAACAAATAGCACCTCAACTTAAAATACCTGGCTGGCAGGCAATCCCAAGTTTACATATCTCACAGTTTGCTATGGCAATGTTGTCGTCATCAACTTTAGCACCAGACCGCAGACATACTCGCGCTTTCCGCTTCAAGCTGCTTCCGTGTTCTACTTTGCCAGCATTTAACCCATAGCGTCTCTGCAACAAAGTGGTGTCATGCCGCATGCGTTGCTGTTTCTGTGTGAAGTTAAGAAAGAGGTGCCAACTCTGTGCCACCGCATAACTATAGAGGTGTTAAAAATAATGAGAATATATATATAAATATATATTCGAGTCCTGATCGGGAGGTAACGTCCGATTCCGATAGTGTCTGAAACCGAGTGATCAGGCCCAATTTCCAATCACGTGATCGGATCTGGACATCCCTAGTGTTTATATCACAATTCAGTAGTCACGATTTTTGGTTTGCTTCAGTTTACAAGTTGAGTCTTTTGTTGTTGATTAATGGTAATGTGAACGCATTAATGTTCTTGATGACAGAAAGAGTGCTGCAGATGATTGATCGTGAAGCAACATGTAGAGTAATCTGACATATTTGGTAGCCACGACAAAGATTTAATCTAGATCAATGACTACGTTTACGTGGACATCAGTAATCTAATGATTTGCCTTAATCTGAATAAGACAATAATATGATTAAGGCGTTTACATGAGTTGCTTTTTGAATGTTCCTTTCATGATCCCGTTTTACATGTTATAGCACACAGATCGATTGACGTCATTGCATCACCGCACTATCCAGCCCTTTCCTCCGGAGTTACATGTAATTTCGGGTGTTTCATTTGGAATTTTTTTACTTTAACTGCAGTTCGGCAGTTTCACTTTCATTCAGGAACATTTCATGCATGCCCCCGAGACAAACTGAGGTATTGGATGCGAGTATGAAGTAAGGATTGCTGGAAGAGTGTTGTTTTAATAGAATTTGATACCACACACCGAATGGAAAGAAAAAACCTCCGCATTTCGCGATGCAGGTGTCTGTGGTCCTTCACTGACTCGGTAGGTGGTTTTTGATTAAGGTCATCAAAAATCGCTGTTTACATGGTAGACTCTTAATCAGAGTATTGTCTTAATCGTATTAAAATCAAATTATTGGTGTCCATGTAAACATACTCATTGTCATAACCAACAATAAATATAGCATAGTCTGAACAGGATATTTCTGTTGTGTTTATATTAGCTAAAAACCGGTCATTCTTCTCAACTCTGGCATCAACCAGGTATTTTCGCCCTCAGAACTGTCTGCTCACTAAATATCTGTATATTATATCTGCTTTGGGTGTTAGCAGATTTATTACAAAACTACTGTTTGTAACTTTACTCCATGAAAAATAATTGTCCCAAAGCTAATTCTGAGGTTAGTCTCAATCAACTGTAGGCATTATTAAGGCAGTTAATAAATAACAGAAATGTCTGGTTGTCCAAACTAAGTAATTGAAATTAATTGACTTCACAAGAGGAAGCTGTGTTCACAAGGTAATGCAAATGAAAGTGATTAGACAGAAATGGCTCAAAATGAATTTTGCTCATGAACTTTATTTGTCTAATTTAAATAAGTTCTACAGGACTTAATAACCCACAAGAGTTGCATCAATCAATTCCACCATGTTTTTCAATAGCTACGTTTCCATCCACCTATTTTTATGCGCATTTTGGATCTGCGCATAAAAAAAATAAAAAAATAAAAAATAAAAAAAATCGGTTGATGGAAACGCCAAGATGCGCATAAAAAATGTATGTGCATAACTGAGTAGGATAAACTTTTTATTCGATAAGAAAAGATGCGCATAAACTACGATGGAAACACTTTAGCGAACAAATTCCAGTACGCGCATTAAAAAAAGGTCATGTGATTTGGTTGTAAGAGATCATGTGATGATAAAAATGTTTGTAAATGGACAAACCAGCAGACTGACCACATTGTAAAACATCTGAAATGTTGTTTTGGTCATTCTAAAATGCCTTAACCATTTCAGTATTAGTGTTATTATATTATTAATGACCTCCAGAATTGTTAAGAGCGTCTGTGCTCCGCGTCTCACGCCTTCGAACGCCACCACGCATTCACTGCGCGTCAGCATTGCCTTCTGAGGTGCAAGTCATTTATTAAATGAAGAAAAGATTGACGCAGCTTCTCCTACCTCAGCAAATTCCATTTTTACTGTTGATATTTGGCGCCATTTAATCAGGAAGTGATGATTTTGTTCTCTTTGACTCGTTGGATGGAAACGCTGCTTTATTCGCACATCTTTTATGCGATATTCCAGTTTTGCGCATGAAGTTAATTCGCATTTTTGGATGGAAACATAGCTAATGACATGCCCCCAACAGAAATTTGGTGCTTAATTTTTGCACTCTAATAATAGTGAATTTGATGTGGCGTTCAACTCATAAATTTGATTTGTCTAACATAGCCTGATTGCACCAATCAAATGCACTGTGATTGGTTGATTATACATTTGCATTTACGAGCAGTTAAAGTGCTATATAAAGAGGTCAGACACATGATAAAAGCACATGAACAATAACACCTCAGTTTATCGTCGTTCTAAACCCTGCTTTCAACCGCGGGTAAAGGAACGGCTCACATTTGTAATCTAGAAGTGTGGTTTAGAAGCACGTTTCATCTTGTATTTGTTCACCTGGAGTTCTGAGGAATGTGTTAGCAGCACTTTTGTACTTTTAAACACACATTGTGGTGCTAAAACGACTAAATGCTCAGCAACCAGAAGCCAATCACAATACTATACTATATTCACATACTTCAGACTGACATGGAAACACAGCGCTTGGTAAATACTGTATTTTTTCAGCATGAGGAAATGTCAATTGGTGTCAAAAGAGAAAAGGGGAGTTTTACATACCATTATAGAATGAAAAAAGTCCATTCAGGATAAACTTGATAGTACAGTCTGTAAAATATACAGTAGTATGAGAATGTCCTTTATGTTAATGAGTTGCTTGCCGTTTGTTTGTTCAGTCAATGGCACTGACATAGTGAATATGGAAATCAGGAGGTTAACTGAGAGTTTAGCAATGCAAAGTGTGAGATGGCAGTTTAGGAATAACCAGGATGAACAGTTAACTTCAGATAAAGTACAAAACTCAGGATTTTGTTTTCTGATTGACACCAAGTTAACAATTTCAAGTGTGAAATGCCTTTAAAATACCATTAAAATGAACAGACTCCTTGTTTAGAATGTGAATTACCCTGTTATGCTTTACAGTGCAAAATCCATGTTATGTGTATATATATGCATGGTGGCTTAGTGGTTAGCATTGTCGCCCCACAGCAAGAAGGTTGCTGGTTCAAGTCCCGGCTGGGTCAGTTGGCATTTCTGTGTTGAGTTTGCATGTTCTCCCTAGTGTTGGCGTGGGTTTCCTCCGGGTGCTCCGGTTTACCCCACAGTCTAAAGACATGCTATATAAGTGAATTGGTTTAACTAAATTGGCCGTGTGTGTGAATGAGTGTGTATGGGTGTTTCCCAGTACTGGGTTGCGACTGGAAGGGCATCCTCTGTGTAAAACATATGATGGAATAGTTGGTGGTTCATTCCGCTGTGGCAACCCCTGATAAAAAAGGGACTAAGCCGAAGGAAAAATTAATGAATTCATGTATATATGCATTTATTTTTCGCATTCAATATGTTCAATTATTTAACGTTGCATGTTGTACACATTTGTATGTTGTTTTAAGAAAACCAATAAAAAAAAAAAAACTTCATAAAAAAATAAATATATAAATAAAATAAAAATATACAATAGAAACAGAGGTGGAGATTGAGCGGTGGAGATAGGTTGGATTATATGTTCAGTGTTTCACAGTCAAAGTTAACTATTTTCTGAAATATTTGGTTTTAAAAACTGTGACTTTTTACTTTTCTATGGGATATAAACTATTTTTAATATAATTACAAATGAAACGGAAGGTAAAGGTAAATGCTTTCCGTGAGGTGGGGGGAGGGGTATCAAAATTGCACAAAGAGATAATTCACCAAAAAAAATAAAAATTCTGTCATCATTTACTCGCCTTCTGGTTCCGAACATGTTTGAGATACTTTCTTATGCTGAACACAAAAGAAGAAATCCACAGCCATTGACTTCCATAGTTGTTTTTGTTCCAACCATGGATGTCAATAGCTATGCAAAACTGGAATATTGCTTAAAAAAATACAAATACACCATTTCCATCCAATGAGTCAAAGAGAACAAAATCCTGACTTGCTGATAAACTGGCCACAACTATCAAAAAGAAAAATGGAATTTGCTGTGGTAGGAGAAGCCTGGCTTTTTCTATTATATAATTAATTACTTGCACCTCAGAAGACGAAGATGAATGAAAAACACATGGTGGCTTTTGAAGGCGTGAGTCGCTCTTTGGGAGCGCAGATGAGCAAGACAGTTCTGGAGGTAATAATAACATAATAATAATAATCCTACTGAACCACTGTGATGACAGACTTTGGCTGTGGATTTTACAATGACCAAAACAAAATTTTTTTACAAAACAACGTTTTACAATGTGGTCGTTCCGCTGGTTTGTCCATTAATGACGTGTCATCACATGATCTGTTTGAACAGAAACCACATGACTTTTTTTGATGCGCATGCTAAAATTTATTCAGTAAATGTGTTTCCGTCATAGTTTATGCACTTTTTTCTTATCGGATAAAATTTTATCCTATTCAGTTGTGCGCATAACTTCATGCACATTTTCAAATTGTATGCGCATCTAGGCGTTTCACATTTTTTTATGCGATATTCCAAAATGTACGTAAAAATTGGTTGGATGGAAACAATGCGATGGGCTACAGGTTACTATCATTCTTCAAAAAGTGAGTAAATGGTGAGCAAATGTTTATATTTGGCAAACTATCCCTTTAAATAACCTGGAAAACAGGGCTTCTTTCTTCTTAATTTCCAGGACTACTGTATTGACAGTAAAAAATTTTTGTGTGCAACAGGAGAATAACGCCATTAACGACAAAAAAAAAAAGTTCGGTATGAAGTTTCGGTATGGAGCACTATAGTTTTATCAAAATGTGGCTGCTGAGCGGTTGCCTTGTAAGGAATGCCAATAAGCTTAGAGTTATTTCCAATCGAGGTGCACGACTTGAGTGCGCAAATAGAAAGCGGCGTGCACATAACACGTTCTCATTTTCCAAGTGCACCTAGCTGAAAATATTCTCAACTACGTGCTCACATTTTTTATGTGCTTTTAGACCCAATATGTGAATGGACTCTGGTTGCGTTTCGTTATCGCTACCTCAGGTCAGAATAACACACGCGAAAATGAGTGCTGTGACAAGCAGCAGTGAGGAGATTGTAAATAAAAATGGATGTAAGGATGTTGCCAGAGTGGCTTTTTGATTTCTTTTTTTGTGCACCCCAGCCACTAGCTCCCTATCTGAAAGAGTTTTTAGCATAGAGGTAATGTAGTCATCCAACTTTACATTTTGTAATGTTGCAATAAGTATTTGAATAATGATGGCTGGTTCCTTTACTTGAAAGCTCAGATTTTATTATCATAATTTGTTTTGTTTAGAGATTATGAGGTTTACTGTATCATTATTGATCTTACAGATGTTGATCTACCTTAAAGTTTGTGTTGATTGTTCAGCGTTCACACTTTATCATTGCACACAGTTTGTAACATTTTACTTGTCAACTTTAGGAGTCTCTTTTAACACTTTTGTTTATTTTATTGAGACAAAAGAGACGAGATATTTTTGTTTAAATATTTTTGTTTTTGACTATTAAAACTATTTGTCTTAGTAATGTTGGTAAATTAAAATAAAGTGGTTAAATAAAAAATCCTAATATTCCTTAATGGATTGTAGAAAAATATGGCCCAGCCCTATGACTGCCATCAACACATCTGAAATGAATACAATGAAAAATACATTTTCAGATTGCTTTTAAGCCATGGTTTGCTTCTCACAGACAGTGATGTTGATGCTTTGATTGGCAAGTCAACAAATACAGGAGTGACAAAACTTTACACACTGGATACCAGTCCACTTTGAGCACTACTTAAAAAATTTCTGCTATGAAGTGAATTCATAAAACATTTCCATCACAGGGGCTTACTTTTGATTTACATCTGTGGGAATTTTTTGTGTTGATGCAAAAATGTGACCACTTCCTCTTTATTTCTCTCAAACACACAGTGTGAAATTCACTCAGAACACTTTGCTGCACACATTACTGCAAACATGTTATTTCACACACTAATAATAGTAAGCAGTGGCACCAGTCCTTTTAGACATCCGTCTCATCTTCAAATATGAACTATCAAATGGCATGTTTGATGATTAAAAACATGTTTGAAGTCTGTGGACAGTCTGGCGCTCTCTGTTCAGCATCTGTCTCTGAATATTTGGCGAAGTCAACTTGACACACTCGAGTGAAAAAGAACAAGTGCTTGTCATGTTTGACGACAAGTGAGCAGCCATATCCTTTCACAAAAAACCCCCAAAACATTCCCATCTCAATATTTTTCAGATTTTATGACCAGACGCCTTGCCCACACCCAAACATGTTTGTCTGTGACGGTTTAGTCTGTTGGTGATTCAAAAAACATACTTCTAGCTTTAGTATAAGAAATGGCAGATGTGTAGAGTTGGTTAAGCCATTCCACCAAACCATTTTCACAAATCAGATAATCCAAAAATAAAAAAAAATAAAAAAAACATGACGTGACCAAGTATAAACAAGCAGTCCTAAAAGTGAAAGTTCTTACAACAGTGTGAGATTCGCTCTTTTTGGCTCGTTACAGGCCACTCGTGCTGCTGCATTCTGGATCAGCTGCAGAGGTTTCATGGTAGTACCCTGAATAGCAAAGTCCACTAAAGGAGGTCGAGCCTTCTCATATATGGCTCCCAAACTCTGGAATAGCCTTCTTGATACTTCTTTCACAAAACCCCACAACATTCCCATCTCAATGTTTTTCGGATTTTATGACCAAACGCCTTGTCCACACCTAAACATGTTTGTCTGAGACAGCTTAGTCTGCTGGTGATTAAAAAAACATACTTCTAGCTTTAGTATAGGAAATGGCAAATTTAAAGGGCTCCTAATTTTCTCTTTCCAAATAGAGCTTTTCATGCCATCTGGTGAAATTGTATTCATATCGCAATATATGAAGTGAAATGAGCCGAACCAGCAACCTTTGGGTTACAAGTCCAACTCACTAACAATTAGGCCCAGCTGTTTGTCAGTTGTGTAGTTGTGTAGAGCTGTTGGTGTAGAGTTGGTCAAGTCATTTTACCAAACAATTTTCACAAATCAGATCAGAGAAAAAAACATGACGTGACCAGGTATAAACAAGCAGTCCTACAAGCGAAAGTTCTTGCAACAACAATGTGAGATTCGCTCCTTTTGGCTCGTTACAAACCACTCGTGCTGCTGCATTCTGGATCAGCTGCAGAGGTTTCATGGTAGTACCCTGAATAACAAAGTCCACTAAAGGAGGTCGAGCCTTCTCATATATGGCTCCCAAACTCTGCAATAGCCTTCTTGATATTTCTTTCACAAATCCCCACAACATTCCCATCTCAATGTTTATCGGATTTTATGACCAGACGCCTTGTCCACACCCAAGCATGTTTGTCTGAGACAGCTTAGTCTGCTGGTGATTAAAAAACATGCTTCTAGCTTTAGTATAGGAAATGGCAAATTTAAAGGGCTCCTAATTTTCCCTTTCCAAAAAGAGCTTGCCATGCCATCTGGTGAAATTGTATTCATATCGCAATATATGAAGTTAAGTGAGCCTTTGTCAAGTATGGTTATACCCTCCAAACAATTTTCACAAATCAGATCAGAGAAAAAAACATGACATGACCAGGTATAAACAAGCAGTCCTAAAAGTGAAAGTTCTTACAACAGTGTGATATTCGCTCTTTTTGGCTCATTACAGGCCACTCATGCTGCTGCATTCTGGATCAGCTGCAGAGGCTTCATGGTAGTACCCTGAATAGCAAAGTCCACTAAAGGAGGTCTAAATTTGAGTAAACTCAAAAATGGGCGACACAGTGGCGCAGTGGGTAGCGATGTCGCCTCACAGCAAGAAGGTCGCTGGTTCGAGCCCCGGCTGGGTCAGTTGGCATTTCATGTTCTCCCCGTGTTGGCGTGGGTTTCCTCCGGGTGCTCCGGTTTCCCCTACAGTCCAAACACATGTGCTGTGGGTGAATTGGGTAAGCTAACTTGTCCGTAGTGTATGTGTGTATGTCCTGGTCCTCCAGGTTGGGGGTTGAGCGTTGGGCTAACAACCCACCTCATAAAAACTAGATGTTACGAAACACCAATATGGTGTGCCTAAATATCAACTTCGATATAAATCGCCCTGGGAGTAAGTAAGCAAGCAAGTAAGCAAACTCAAAAATGCCCTGAAGCTGGTTGCCTTAACTTTAAGTTGAGTCAACTTTTTTTTTTTTACACTGGGTCTCAAAGATGGAAAGAATGCGTCCACTAAAGGAGGTCGAGTCTTCTCATATATGGCTCCTAAAACTCTGGAATAGCCTTCCTGATGATGTCCGAGGCTCAGACACACTCTATCAGTTCAAAACAAGATTAAAGACCTATCTTTTTAGTAAAGCATACACACACACATAACTGTATGATGCGTCAGTGTGCTCCATGCTGGTGAGTGGGCTTGGCAAACCACCCATAGGACACACTCTTATTGTCTTAATACTATTACTATTAACTATTGACTTAATACTTAATAATATTGTAAAAAGCGCTTGAATTGAATTGTTGCCAGCCAAGAAAGCATTGCAATGTTCCAGCCTAGGCAGAACAACAGTCTGGACAAGCAGTTGATTTGATATGAAGGGTCTAATCTTACTGATGTTATATAGAGCTAATATATAGAGCGAATTTTATTGGAGGGAAAAATCTGATCACAATGACCATTAAGCAGCTGTCGGTAAACCACAGATTTTAGCCTAGGATTACAGGAATATTTTAGAATCTACCAAATTTGTCTTCCCAAATGAGTTTTTTTAGGGATAATATGTATTCACATATGTATTATATTATTAACATGTATTATTAATATGTATTAACCCTTTTACAGGCAGTTTCCTTGACAACATGTGTTCTATAGAGTAACAATAGTCTACTAATGTTTACTTATAAACTTTTATTCAGTTTTCAACTATACTCACTCAGTTTTTAACATGGGTATAACAAAAACAGCTATTTAATGTATTGCTGTTTTTAACCCATGTCACTCCAGATTTAGCCTGTTAAATGTGATAACATTCACGCCACTTTTAGTTATTAATGAAAGTGACAACATTTTTGTTTATAACCCAACTGACAACTCAAAAGGTCATGATTCGCACTCGTTGAGTAATTGCATTATATATTTTTTTTTTTTCACATTCTTCAAAAAAATAAACACATAGGCATTGAGCCAAAACGTTTGTGTGTTATTTTCGCATGTGATATTTTGCGAAGCTTTTCAGAGAACTATGGCTCTGTGTAGTAAACGCTGCTCCTTACTTTATAGACAACTATACATGCGATTTATCGTTCAGCGCAACAACCAAGGAGCGAATTACAGGGTGGTTTGAGGGGGACTGAGGCCTTTAATAGTGAGAAATTGTTCGCTCTGATCTGTATTTTAAATAATAATGTTAATAAGTAAAATAATACATCATTTTAATAAACATTTGACCACCCCTATAACAGTTCATAACAGTGAATGCATAATCATGCCAATCAGTTTATGCAGGAAAATAATAATTCAACAGTCTAAAACCAGTAGAGCACTGTTAGACATTGTAAGAGTTCACAAGAATGTTTTCTCATAAAATAGGTGTTTGTACCTACATATAGCCTAAAATTAAAGTATAATTAGATGCATAGTTTGACCTACAGTAACCTCTGAAACAGCCAATCAGAGGTTAGTTTTGGTAAAATCAGAGGTTACTTTTGTAGGTCAGAATGCACTAAATTATCCCTCAAAACACTGGAAACTTAAATGCATTTTATTAATAAATTAGACATAATTTAAATAAATACATAAATTTGATTAATTGAAGCATGCATTACATTAACATCACAGAAAAAGGTTATGTTCGCACCATGCTGACAACACTTTTTTTGTTTTCAAGAAAGATCAGTTTGGTCCAGTGAACCACCTTACCGACAGTTTGTTGTCAAAGAAGAAGGCATCGAGCAGTTTGACAATGTACTGGTGGTTGCAGGACGCCAAGATGTCAATTTCCACCATATAGTCTTCCAGCTCCTCCTCACTTTTGGTTTCGATCACTTTGGCTGCAGCTAGTATTCCGGTTTCTTTATTCTGGGCCTGAAAGGCAAGGAAGACAAGGCAAGTTTATTTATATAGCATATTTCTTACACTGTGGTAATTCAAAGTGCTTTAAATAAACAAGAATTAAAGAAACAAGTATAAGAATTAAAAATGAATAAAACATTAAAACATTTAAAAAGGGTTTTAAAGGAATAAAAAAAGAAAAGAAAGACATAATAGTGCAATCTGTGGGACATAGCACAGTGTTCATTAAGTAAAGGCACAGCTAAACAGATGTGTTTTAAGTCTTGATTTGAATGTGCCTAATGTTGGAGCTAGGGTTGTCACGATACTGGAATTCAGTACCTATCGATACTGAAATTTTAAAAACGTCCATTTCCCGCTAATATTTGAGCGCTGTTGAGCACATTCTTAAACAGCGCTGATTTGCCATTGTGTTCATGTGTTCAACAGAAATGACTGTGATTAGCCGTGAAGGTCATCAGTGTCCCTGTATCTGTGGTTACACTCAGTAAACAGCGGTGAGTTCAGTGAACTGATGACCTTAACGGCCAATCACAGTCATTTCTGATGAGCTTGTGAGCACAATGGCAAATCGATGTGACTTTGAAACGCTCCAGTGTCCCTGTATCAGCGGAGGGGGAAGGGGGCGAGAGGTTTGTCTGTTGGGGGCGGGGGGTGTAGTAGCTAAAAGTATCCTAAAAGACAAACAGGTTTTAAATCAAAAGTCAAAATGACCCACTTTGTTACAGCCTGCTGTTATTTATATTCCACCCTTGTCCCTTTGGTCTAGTTAATTCATCTGAGTAGCAAACAAGTAGCTAAATTAATTTTTGAATTGAATGGTCGGCAGCTAGCTCTCTGCAACTCTCACATGGTCGCCCACTGAAGCTAAGCTGGGCTGCGCCCGGTCAGTACCTGGATGGGAGATCACATGGGAAAGCTAGGTTGCTGCCGGAAGTGGTGTTAGTGAGACCAGCAGGGGGAGCTCAACCT
Source organism: Danio jaintianensis (assembly GCA_903798115.1). NCBI lineage: Eukaryota > Metazoa > Chordata > Actinopteri > Cypriniformes > Danionidae > Danio > Danio jaintianensis. The sequence continues at coordinate 3,493,786 of CAIGQV010018552.1, forward strand.
GCGGTCTATGTGGGCCTAATGCCCCAGTATAGTAAAGGGGACTCTATACTGCTCAGTGAGCGCCACCTTTCGGATGAGACGTTAAACCGAGGTCCTGACTCTCTGTCCCAGGATGCCCTTCGAAAAAGAGTAGGGGTTTAACCCCGGAATCCTGGTCAAATTTGCCCACTGGCCTCTGTCCTAACCATCCCCATATACATCATTGGCTTCATCAATCAGCTGGTGTGTGGTGTGTGGTCTGGCGCAATTTGGCTGCCGTCGCGTCATCCAGGTGGATGCTGCACACTGGTGGTGGATGAGGAGATTCCACCCAATGTGTAAAATGGGTGTCTAGAAAAGCGCTATATAAAAGGAATTATTATTATTATTACTATTTTGAAATGTACTATGCAAAACAACAATGCAATAAGTAAATTGACAATGTGTTTCTGTATTTACATGAGCATTTTTCAAGACGTGCAAAGTTTGGTGAAAAAAGAGAATTCAATTATATTTGTCATTTCTACAGTTTTAAAATGTAAATTAAATACTAATAATGTTTTATAAGTTGTATGAGTGCATTTTCAAACCACTGATTATACATTTGTTGTGATGTAATAATTGAACATTTATTTTTAATAGTGTGTCAATGTCAATGCATTAACTGCCATTTTGCTGCTTTTTTTGCTACACCTTTGGCTCAGAATGCATTTTGAAATACACATTCAATTTTGCTACAAACATCCCATGGTGTAATGATGAAAATGCCACTAAAGCGTATTTAATTTACATATAAAAACTGCAAAGTAATGCAAATTATATAATTGAATTTTCATTTTGCACCAAACTTTGCACATAATGCACATATACACTCACTTTACATGTACACCTGTCCAACTGCTTGTTAACGCAAACTTCTAATCAGCCAATCACGTGGCAGCAACTCAATGCATTTAGGCATGTAGGCATGATCAAGAAGATCTGCTGCAGTTCAAACCGAGCATCAGAATAGGGAAGAAAGGGGATTTAAGTGACTTTGAACGTGGCATGGTTGTTGGTGCCAGACGGGCTGGTCTGAGTATTTCAGAAACTGCTGATCTACTGGGATTTTCAAGCACAACCATCTCTAGGGTTATGGTCCGAAAAAGAGAAAATATCCAGTGAGCGGCAGTTCTGTGGGTGCAAATGCCTTGTTGATGCCAGAGGTCAGAGGAGAATGGCCAGACTGGTTCCAGCTGATAGAAAGGCAACAGTAACTCAAATAACCACTCGTTACAACCGAGGTATGCAGAAGAGCATCTCTGAACGCACAACAGGTCCAACCTTGAGCCGGATGGGCTACAGCAGCAGAAGACCACTCCTGTCAGCTAAGAACAGGAAACTGAGGCTCACCAAAATTGGACAATAGAAGATTGGAAAAACGTTGTCTGGTCTGATGAGTCTCGATTTCTGCTGTGACATTTGGATGGTAGGGTCAGAATTTGGCCTCAACAACATGAAAGCATGAATCCATCCTGCCTTGTATCAACGGTTCAGGCTGGTGGTGGTGGTGTAATGATGTGGGGGATATTTTCTTGGCACACTTTGGGCCCATTAGTACCAATTGAGCATCGTGTCAAAGCTTGTTAGTGGCAGAAAATTGAGAGGAAAGGGAAGAAAACACAATTGTGGTTGTGCTTTTTATTTGTCTCTAAATAAAATATGCTTCTTTTGGATAACTTGGCAAGAAAACACATTTTTACCAAATTGTTATAAACATTCATTCATTCATTTTCTTTTCGGTTTAGTCCCTTTATTAATCAGGGGTCGCCACAGCGGAATGAACCGCCAACTTATCAAGCATATGTTTTATGCAGCGGATGCCCTTCCAGCTGCAACCCATCACTGGGAAACATCCATTCACACTCATTCACACACTCATACACTACGGACAATTTAGCTTACCCAATTCACCTATAGCGCATGTCTTTGGACTTGTGGGGGAATCCGGAGCACCCGGAGGAAACCCACGCCAACACGGGGAGAACATGCAAACTCCACACAGAAACACCAACTGACCCAGCTGAGGCTCGAACCAGCGACCTTCTTGCTGTGAGGCGATTATGCTACCCACTGCGCCACAGTGCAGCCCTACTATAAACATAAATAATAAAAACAATATAGTAAGTAAGCTAGTAAATTCCCGTTATACTGAGCTCTTTAAGACCATCTCCACACACACACACACATTCCCCACTTTAGTTAAAAAGAAAATCTGTAAAAAAATTCCTGACAATAGTTTAAAATTGATCCTTGGAAAAAATAACTTTAAAAGATTTTTAAAAGATTTTTGCAGACCTTTTACATTCACAAACAGCTACTGTACATTACACACTGCATAAAGTATAATTGGGGCACATTAATGATAATAAGCCTCCCTTTAAAACCATACAGAAATCAAAACTGACTATTATATGATGGCTTATAGGTCCTGTGAAGTGCTTTGAAATGTGCATTTTTATTCGATGTGTATATGTAATCTCAACTGACACACGAAGAGAGGCTTGGACTAAGAGCTAAAATGTGTAGCTCCTCCCCTTTTCATAAAACAGCCAATAGCGTTTTGCTTTATCACCGCTCTGCCAGTGAGAGTGGTTCAACTCAAGCGCATCAAATGTGAAAAGGAGGCGGGGCATGTCAGACACTAGAGAGCATTTGATTGGTCATGATTTAATGAGAAACTGAAGTATGAGGTGACGTGAATAAAACTGTTGATTCATTTAGGTGGAAGTGCTACAAGCCTTACATGTTTATGTCAGTTTTATATCTTCTAAACGTGAATTTTGACATTGTTTTGGTGCGCACTAGCTTATAGATATGCTAAAAACGAACAATACTGATACTAACATCGAAAAAACTTTATTTTAATTTCATGGGACCTTTAAGTATCTTGCATAATCCCTTTTACACGAGCTCGAGTTTTTACCTTTTGGCGCTGTTAGAGTTGTCTAATGAATGAGGGTTTGAGGGTTGATTTGTATCTTACGGCTTCATAGGGATCCTGCACTAAAAAACACATCTGATAAATTACTAATGACACGGATGAAGGCACGGCATGAAAATGTGCTTTAGATGTCACCCGTGAGATGTGTCACATTGATTTTAAACAGCAGTCTGACTGACAGGCTTTATTTGTCGGTTCGCAGTGCCTGCTCAGCCCTCGTCAATGAGGGACCAAATTACAGCACGGTGCTGAGAAAGCGTAAGGTGTGAGACCACTTCATCAGACTATACTTCCTGTTCCAGAAAACACTGCAGGAAAAACACGGATTCACCTTCTAAATAGAAGTCAAAATTATGTAGCTACACTGTCAAAAAAAAATTCATGATTCATGTTTTTATTTTTTTTATTTATGCTTTTGAATTGCATAATGGGAGCTTGATCTTTCTTCCAACAACTTTTAACCATGAAAAGTTAGAAAAAGTGACATTTATTAATGTTTTTAATAGTTTTAAGTTATATATTGTCTGGGTTGGTGTTGTATATTACGCTACAAAAACCTTGTAATAAACTTCCAGTACATTTTCTGCTATTTTACAGACTTATTTCTTTATATGTTATTTCTTATACCTTATATTTTATTTCAAACGACTAAAATGCCAGTAAAAGTCACTTTGTTAAACTGTAGAGTTGAATTTTCAACATCAAAAGTCAGTTCATAAGTAAGGGATGAAGTACATTCAGGCAGTTTTTATCACAGATTATTACATGGCTGTCTGGAATACTGGATTCTGATTGGTTAGTTGCAACATTACAAGGTATGTTATTCCTAGATAACAACTGCTAAATAACAGGCTCATCCAGGAACTTCGAATCAACTTGACCATCAGTGAATACGATCAAAGTTTTAGTCTGTTTGGTGCCATCTTGTGACTGAATAATGGGCAGGTTAGTGTATACTCCATCAGCTGTTTTCGTTTCTGTCAGCTTT
>CAIGQV010018552.1:3498281-3510939 GCA_903798115.1 Danio jaintianensis
CGTCCAACCTTGAGGCGGATGGGCTACAGCAGCAGAAGACCACACCGAGTGTCACTCCTGTCAGCTAAGAACAGGAAACTGAGGCTATAATTTGCATAGACTCACCAAAATTGGACAATAGAAGATTGGAAAAAAAATTGGACAATAGAAGATTGGAAAAATGTTCCCTGGTCTGATGAGTCTCGATTTCTGCTGCGACATTCGGATGGTAGGGTCAGAATTTGAATCTATGCCACGAAGTGTTAAGGCACTTCTGAAGGCAAAAGGGGATCCAACCCGGTACTAGTAAGGTGTGCCTAATAAAGTGGCCGGTAAGTGTAAGTACATTGCCATTTTACATATTGCATTGCCGTTTTGCACAAAATTGAATTTTGCTTCTGATATGCATTTAAGCCAGAGATGATTATTTATTAGACAATTATTTTCTATTTTGAAGAAAGATGATTAATATTGCTAAATTGCTGCAAGTGTCAATACAACCCAAAACAAAAAAAATAAAAATATACTCGTTTTATGTTATTAGAAAGCACATTGTATATTTGTACTTTATCTAGAGGTATGTTGCTTTAAGAAGCTTTTATACCACTTCTACACCAAGTGTCTTGCAAATTTAATTTGATCAATGTAATGTAAACAACATATATTTACTACATATTGAATAAATATGAAAATGACTACACACATCTTAATCATTTTAAAGCATATTTTTTCAGTTTTAAGCTTTGAAGGTTTGCTAACATTAACATTTTTATCACTCTCAAAAGTTTTACTTCATCACCCAAAGCATTCCTTCCCCCAAACATATTTATTCCCTTTATAATAAAATGGGGTGCAAAAGTCTCTAATCAAAACACATTGTAATATACACTGCAAAATATATACAATCTTTGGGTGTGAGATCTGACAATGCTGTGAGAAACTTTGCTTTAGCATGCAGCACTAATAAGGTGGAGTCATCATTGTGGTTTTTACAGGAAACCTTGTTGCCAAATCACTTAAAAACAATCCGCTTTTCATAAATGATTATTATTATAAAATGTGATTTAACAAGGACAAAAGTAGGGTGGGTTGAAATGTTTGTAAAATACAGTTTTATTTACATAATCAAATGCTAGGATATTCTCTGCGGTTGCCTTGGCAGGTCTTGGTTGTTTTGGGTGTATCCGAGGACATTACTGTGCAGTTGCTAGGGTTATGCGGAGTCGTCACACTGTGCAAATGGTCCAGATGAGTCACACGCTGATGTGATGTTGACATTATAAACACCATAACTAACATCTATCTTCTAACTTCTGTTCAATTAAATGACCGAAAAAGAATCTCCACAAGTGGGCTAAAATCTGTACCCAAAACCAATCCCAAGTCTGGCCCAAATTTATAGTATTTATTTTTAACCCATTCCCCAAATGAAAATGGCACAAACATGTGCGCAGCTACAGCCCCTCAGTTAGGAAAAAATCCTGCTGCCATGCTGACTGATCTGGCGTTACTTTAATTTAGTTATTTTTTATTACTTTATATTCTAACATGCCCAGTGAATACACATTTTTTCTGTGTTCAGCTTTCAATTGTGACCAGTGGATTGGAAAAATAAGCATGATAGCCAGGGTTTTTTTCTGCATAGAGGTTTATGAGGTGGACACCATCAAATTTTGTACCACCTCCATTTGTATGCTTTTGAACACACAAATGGCTTTTCCAGTTAGATCTCAGATCTACAAGGTGGATTTTTGGAAAGGTTAAAATATATTTGATTTTTTTTGTATGTGCATTTCTCAAATAAGTACTTAAATGCACAAATTGCTGAAATGTCTATCACTCAGTGATGATCACTGGAACCTCAATATATCCTATGACTTTTCAGGACTTATTGTGTGATTTGGAAAAAGCAGACATCAATTCCTCAAGAATAGGGTTGGATTTAGATGGACTATACATAGATTTCAACACACAGCTGAAGTTTGAGTTTGGAGTAAAATCATGCTATTAATGTGGCATTTTTATGTGTTTTCAGATGCAACAGCATTTTACATAGAGCCATAATTCCATGCAAAGCTACGTAAACTGATGTCATCAGAGAGCTACATTTCTGTGTAGTAAATGCTGTTCCATCTGAAAGCATGTGCTGCAGATTTAGTAGAACTGGCTTTACTGACAATATACACATGAAAATGGCCTTTGATGGCCAATAATACTGAACTCGACCAGCGTCTGAGTCCTCTGTTGGACCTTCACCCATTCAGGTCTCAGCTTAAACCAGATTTTTCCATATCCGAAAGCCTTTGCACAAACAGTTCTTACATTTTCCTTTCATGACCATAACTTCCTTAACCAGGACCTTAACCGCTCCTTAAATCTGCCCATACCATGAAGCCTGTGCCTACCCTAACCATAACCAACCCCTTGACCCAGCCATACAAATAAACCTTAACCCGTTCTTAAAGTGGCCTATACTACCAAACCTGCCCCTAACCGTGACCAGTCCCTAAACCTGCCCATACTACTAAAGCTGTGCCTACCCTAACCATAACCTCTTTGACCCACCAATATCACTAAACGTGTACCTAGCCTTAACTAGTCCCTAAACCTTCCCATAACAGCAAACCTTTCCATACCTTAACATTAACCCACCAAAACCACTAAACCTGTGCCAAATACTAACCTGCACTTAAACCCACATGTACCACTAAACCTAAACATACATCTCCAACATTAACCCACTCATTCCACTATACCCATCCCTGACCTTAGAGCACCTGTAAACCCACACACACTATGTAACAATCTGTTCTGAACACACCCATAAACCAACCCATGCAATTAAAGCTGTCATACCCATAACCTTAACCCACTTTTTAACCAACCCATACAAATAAACATTAACTCATTCTTTAAGTGGCCTATACTACCAAACTTGTCCCTAACCTTAACCAGTCCTTAAACCTGCCCATACCACTAAACCTGTGCCTAACCATAACCAGTCCCTAAACCTTCCCATAACACCAAACTTTTCCATACCTTAATATTAACCCACCGATATCAAACGTTACAAACCCACTCATTGTACTATACCTGTCCCTGACCCTTGGAGCACTCGTAAACCCACCCATACTTTGTAAACAATCTTTTCTGAACACACCCATAAACCAACCCATACAATTAATGCTGTCCTACCCATAACCTTTACCCTTCTTTTTAACCCACCCATACCAAACACATCTCCAACCTTAACCCACTCTTAAAAAGGCCTATACTACCAAACCTAATCCTAACCTTGACCTACCCCCCATTCCACTAAACCTGTCCCCGACCTCACCTCACCCATAAATCTGTTGAATAATTAGACCTCTAATACCCTAAAAAATTTAATCACTCTCAAAAGCTTTACAATTCAAGCCACTATTGCCATTTTTAATCAAGCTTTCTCATGCTAACTTCATTTTTCTTGACATTTTTGCTATCTACTTGAAGCATTTTTGTGTTTGGACAGTACAAGATCTACACTGCTGCACTGCCGAAAAACACTTTCAAGAGCTCATCTCCTCAAAGAAGCATAACCATAAATAAAGCCCCAAATCCACTTACATATCCATTGAGAGGATTATGGCACCTGCTCAAGGGGATGGAGCACAAGTCAAAGCTTTTCATCAGAGGTAAATATCCCGCAAGGCCAGCTCAACACCCTGACCATTAACAGCAGAACAGTGCACTTTTCAACCCTGCGATGTCACGTAATGGCTGCTTTAACACATCTATTAAAAAGGAAACACCTCTGTTTACATCTGTTAATACCACACCTTATAGAACAGCTTGAGTTTGTTACATAGACTTGAAGATGCCTATATGGCTTATGTCATGAAAAGAAAAAAAAACAAATTTTTTCATTTAATTATTCCAGAAAGTTCAAAAAGTCAGATTTTAGCAGGTAAGGCTTACACAAATTTTTGGTAGTCATGGTTTAGTAGTCATCACCGGTGTTGGGGAAAGTTACTTTTAAAAGCAAAGCATTACAATATTGAGTTACTCCCTAAAAAAAGTGACTAGTTGCATTACTTTTTATGGAAACTAATGCGTTACGTTACTTTTGAGTACTTATTTTTTCTTAAGTAATGCATTACTTTACTCGTTACTTAAAAAAGTAATATTATTACGTAACTCACGTTCATTACTTGTAATGCGTTACCCCCAACACTGGTCATCACATTGTTTTAAAAGTACTATAACTGTAAAACAAGTCAAAGTTTGCCATCTAAGCTATTCTTTAAAATGATGCGTCACTTTGCAAACACTCATAACAATGGGTTGATGTGTGGCTTTGGTGATCACTTTTGATTACATTAGGAAAATTTGGAACAAAAGGAAGCAGCAGTTGCCTAAATTAAAAAGGCGAGCAAACCAATATGTTGAGGTAGATGCATAACTAACCCTAACATTTGAAGTCATGTTGGATGTTTTTACTCCCAACAATAAAAGAACATGAAACAGTCAAACGAAAGTAATAAATTGATTAAATAATAAATAAACAGAATGACATTTCATGAATGCAGCAAGAAATTTCTCTAAATTCTAATGGTAATGTATGGATGAGTTACTTTCATGTTGTTTAATCACAGAACAAATGCAAAAACGACAACAGCAACAACGAAAAGTGTTCATCACAGTATATGATTTTGAATGAAACGTGTGTTTATTCCAATATTACATGGACATGCATTGAAATGAAATATACTGAATATATCTCATAAGCAGTGATGGGGAAAGTTACTTTAGAAAGTAATGCATTACAATATTGAGTTAGGTTATTGCACACTGAATCTGAAATTTTTCATCCGTAATTTTTGCACGTTAAAAAATAAATTGGACCTCACATTGTGTGAATCATATTGACACACTGCCTCCGAAACTTTTGTCCGTCATAAAAAAACTCAAACCGGGTTTGATTTTTTCAGTTTTTGCAATCGAAAAAGCACTTTGAGAGATGTTTTGACAGTTCAGAGCCACCGTACAAGCAAACGGCAAAATACAAAATGTCGTCATTTGAGCCACAGATAACTTTGACAAATACAGTGCATAATATAAGACAGAATGTGGCAGACAGTTGAGAACCCCTATATGCTGGTTTAAGTGACTGGCGCACCTCTGCCCTGCTGCTGCTTGGGGTGTGTGTATCCATACATTTGACGTACTGCCCATAGACATAATCGCCTCATGGTCCGCTTCGGTCCGTTGCTACCGATACGTCAACCCGGCCGCCATCTATTATAATGTCTTTAGGTGCTGCCATTCTCTGTTCCAGATTTGTTTATGTACGTAAACGTGTTAAGTATCGCAACCAACGTATCAAAATTCCACTGATTTTCTGATATAAACTTTGCATTTGGGGATAATCCAGCGCAGCTCTTTAATAAGGAGGAGAACTTTCCTTCCTCTCTATGTAGGCTAGTATTGGATGAACACAATTTTACTTTGGAGAAGAGAGAGGAGAACAACGTATCACTGCTTGAACTGACTCCGAAATGTTTTGCGTTTTTTCGTAATGAATTAATTAATATTCATCGTGTGCAAGGTTTGTGTACGTGACAAATTTTTTGCATATGAATACGAAAAAAACGCATACGAACATTTCGGACTTCAGTGTGCAAAGACCATAACTACCCAAAAAAGTAACTAGTTGCATTACTTAGTTACTTTTTATGGTAAGTAATGCATTAAGTTACTTTTGAGTTACTTTTGCGTAACTTTTTCTGACCTGGCTGAGGCTAGATCTCTTTCAGAACTTGCAGCAGTTTTTTTCTTCTCCTTTTTTTTTATTAAATCGAGGAGCTCTGCAATTAACAACACACCGTATAACCTTGATTTACCTTTAGAAAAAAAAAAAACACACAAAAAAAAATTACGTAGGATACTGTTGTCTTCGGAGAACTTCCTGACCCCAGAGCTATACATGTCATATATACAGATGAATGAAAGTTTAAAGCAATGCCTTTGCTACTTTTGTACTTTTTGTCTTATTAAAAAAAGTAATAATAATAACTAAAAATCATTAAAATCACTGTCCATTCAGATAATCCTCTTTTCCTTCCTTTCCTATTTCCATCGCAGAAATGTAAGGCTCTGCCGTCTTCCTTTCTGTCTGTTCCTGCATTCTCTCAATGTGTGCGGGATTCAATGAGACTACGATCATTTTAATTCAGCAATTTCATTTTTAAATAAAACTCGTTTCTTAGAAAAGTAATATTATTACGCAACTCGCGTTACTTATAATGCATTACCTTATGAGTTTCTTTCCTCTGTTAAATACAAAAGAAGATTTTTTGAAGAATGCTGGTTGCTGGCACTTCCATAGTATTTTTTTTTCCTACTATGGATTCAAAATATCGGCTTTTGTGTTCAACAGAAGAATGAAACTCAAACAGGTTTCAAACAAGTGAATGGTGAGTAAATGATGACAGAATTATCATTTTTGGGCGAACCGTCCCTTGTTAAGCCATGGCATATACTTAGGGCCAGACAGAATCTGCGAATATTTTTGCTATTTCTGCGCAGAATATTGTAAAAAAATCTGCAGATTTATGCAGAATGATTTTAGGTGTATCGAAACTAAAAACTTAATATGTTAAATAAATAATACATTTTTAACTTTTATTTAATGTTTACAATGCAAATCCTATTAGATCCATTTATTTGGTAAACAAAGCAAGTCTCTCATATAATATATCTACCATATATCTACTAAAAGACAGAAATTATTACTTTACAAACTGTATTGTAAGTAAATCATATGAACATTTTCAAATTAGTCAATAATATTACTGAAATTAATTTAAAAACTGAATAAATATAAATTTACACATTTACACACAACTAAATAAATAGACTCAATGATGGGCTGAAAATCTACGAAAATCTGCAGATTTCTGTGCGCGCAGATTCCGTGTGGGCCTAGATATACTTACTAAATGAGATATTTTACAGCTTGGTCATTAATTAAAAATGAGAAAACAATTGAGGCCTTTACAATTAACATAAATATTAAGTTCATATCAATATTTCATCCTTAAGGTGCTGTAAGTTTTTTACTCTTCTAAAGCATAAAAATACCATAATATGCTCGCAGATATTTAAGAAACATGCTAAGTGAACATATTTGTTTATCTGAAAAACAATGCTGAAGTCAGATATACTGCTTTGAAAATGTGTTTTCCGTGCCGGAACGGCTGTCTTTGTTTTGGTAATTTTAACCCACCCAATGCCACTTTAGCCAATTATATTTCAGCACCTTGGGTTGCCTTGCTGGAAAACCACATATTTCATTCATTCAGTCAGGAAGGCTTTCAAAGCATGCGTCCGTGACCTCCGGTGGACAGTAGCAGACTTCAAAATGAGAAGCAGATTCAGAGTTCCACATGAGGTTACGTAAACATTAGGTGAGCAGGTTACGTGACGAGATTTGCAGTGATAAGCAATTTGGCTGTTTGCAGTAGACGAAACACAACAGAAATTAAATACAGCCATTCAGAAGCACAGAATATGCCCTCACTCACGAAATGGTAAGGTTTATAATCTAATTAATACATATTAAACCTCTTTAACATTATTATATGTACATGCTGAATGATTGATATTTGTTTTGTAACTTGGCTTGCACTGAGTCACAGTTCTGAAGTTCAATTTCAAATGGTTTATTTTTTTTTCGAGATCTGAGGTGAACTATCTGCTGCTGCTTTCAAAATGTAAAATGCCATTCAAACTCTCATTTTTAGCATTTAACACTGAATAAAGCACATGCGGTGTACCTGAGGTGATCATGGTTTATCCTGTTGTTTACCTGTGAGAAATAGAAGCCGTATCTAAAATATAAATTTTAGGTTTTGGTTAGGACAAAAACTCATAGTATGAAAAAAATATTTCTTCTATCGCGTACCGTTGCTTTTAGTTAGAAAACGGTTCAAACCAGCCTTTAGGCTCGATATTCAGGTACACTCGCGTCAATCTGGCAATCGCCGCTTGCGTGTGTTTTGATCTAAGAGTGCAGTACCTAGTTCAACCACTGGGTATCAAACTTACATATAGCACCTTTAAAAGCATGCAACAGTACCAATTCTATCACTCAACCTAGTCTTTGGATTAAAAAAAACATATATATTATTTTTTTTTTAGAATGATCTACATTTAGTTGTCAGCTATTGAAAATAAAGATCCCAATTTATCAAAGACTACAGTATACGTGAACATTTTGTTAGAACACTCTCAAAAATGCCAGGTTATTTCAACCCAATTCTGGGTATAATAGGGACTAAACCAACTGATTGGTTAATTTTTTTAATTAAATTAATAGGACCAAATTTAACCCAATGTTTCGGTTAATCCATATTTTACCCAATTTGGATTTAAATAACATAGCATTTCTTAGAGTGAAGGATTACAAAAGAAATGTTTATCAAGAATGAGAACGCCCATTTTTAGTTACACATTTCTCTTTGTGATTTTTATAAACACATTTCGGGAGAAGCACGATCAGTTTTTGACGAGGCTAATTCATCATTGACAATCATTCTATTATCCAATCAGCTCAAGACCAAACCCCTATAAATAGTCCTCCGTTTTCTCTTGACTTCAGCATCCCTCCACCACCCAAACTCCACACTATTAAACCCGATACCTACTTAAATCTGAGGGGGGAACGTTCAGGTGCCGGGCTAGACACTCCGCTCGGACCCTATCTCTCTCTATCCTGATAAGGGGAATAACATGAGTTAGGGTTTTTGAGCTCTTTCTGAGCTCAGAGCCCTCTCCCCGGACTATTCAGTCAAATATCTGTGAGTGTGAGCTCGTGAAAAAAAAGTGTACGTTTCTTTCACTAAAAACTGTTACAATCTCAGTTGTCTTTACACACAAATAAATAAAAAACCCAGTTAGTTGTAAAGTGTGTAAGTATTTGTGTAACGAAGTTAATTTATCTTTTTATGTCAAGCCCCACTGTAGTCATAACTAACTGCACTAAGGAGAATATTAAAGCATTAAACTAATAAAAGAAAATATAATTGAATCAGTTTAAAGGTGTCATATATTACGCTTATCCTCTTACACAATTACCTAAGTCACCTTTTGTCTCAAACATTACTATCTTCAGTCAAATGTTAAGCTTTGGACTCATTTATCATTGAGTTAATTATGACAAATAGGTCCAATTTTATTTGACCGAATGACAAAACGAAACTACATCAAATGAACAGTGACTCATAGAAATACGCTTTTATGGACATTCATGTCTCCCAAAAATGACATTTCTTTCATCGTTTACTCACCCTTCACTTGTTTTACCCCTATTTGACTTTCTTTCTTCTGTTGAACACAAAAGAAGATACTTTGAAGTAAGCGCACTGTTTATTTTCCTTATCTCCTCCGTGTCTCCTGTACAGTACAGAATGCGTTCAGCTTGCCAAATTAACAAAATTCTTCGATCGCTAGCAGTGCAAGTTCCAACAAGGATGCAAAAAGGATTGTAACGCCCCATTCACACGGGGCGTCAGCGTCAATGCTTCCCATTCACTTTGAATGGGTGACGTCAAGTGTTGTGGGTCCGTCGGCGCTGCTTCAGCGGCGTTGCTTGCTGCAGAAGTTGGGGATTGGGGTCGCACACCGGAAGCACCGCACCACGCAGCGCCATGCATTTTAGAATTGTAAACATAGGTATATATCAGGGTACGCACACCGGTGCAGCAAGTCTGCGGCTGTCCGCGGCACCCACCTACGACTCAGGAGACTTCAAATTTCTGCCGCGCAACAGAGCGCCACCTGAAAAATTTCCTTTTAAATAACATGCGAATGTGTGCGTCTGGTGGGTGTTACTTCCAACTGTCATGTGCGCGGCACATCCAATGTCTGCTTTAGCTTTGTGGATCAGTGACTGCAGGAAAAAGAACATTACGCTGGATGCCAACATTATCCACACAAAAGCTTAAAAGCTTTATGAAGCCTTTGCTGACAGCGATCAATGTTTGCGCCTGACAACAGGTTTTGATCTTTGGTTTCATTCTGTAATACTGGATTCATTTTTCTATGAAAGTTTGAACTTTGAGAGTGTTTAAACAGTTAAACAGAGAGAAAAGTGTGAAAATGTTAATGCCTGTCTGAGAGAAGTGTATAAAGTGTGTAGTGTGGGGTTTTACAGCCTTAAAACATCTATAATAATGGTAAAAAATAAAGCGGACTACTTCGTGGATTTTGCCTATCGCGGGTTATTTTTAGAACGTAACTCCTGTGATTAACGAGGGACCACTGTATAACACGTATTTGTGTGACCAAAATCAACAGAGTATTCTAAGCGTCTTTTGGCACTGATAAGAGAAAAGAGATGCTAATCACTCCGCCGCGATCTGGCGACCTCAGAGGGTTAAAAACCTGTAACTTCCATAGTATTTGTACTAGGAAATCAGTCAGGCAAATAATTGACTCTGGTTACTTTTAAATTAAAAAATGTTCACTGACTACTCATGCAGAATAACAACAAACTAATGTTAGCAAAACCGTCTTTCAAAACCGGCCGTCTTTCTTGCCTTCACTTTCGCATCTCTTAATATAAACTTAAAACACTTCAATAAAGGCGGAGCAAACCATCACAAACAAAGGGGTAGGGGGGGGGAAATCAGCAAATGTACACAACTAAACATACAGTAGAAGTCAAAAATATTCGCCTGGCAGTAAATTTTCTTTCTTTTTCAAATAGAAAGCCTAACTAAATGCAATAAAGTGAGTTTTATTTACAAAGATTATGATAATAAGTGCAAATTATGTATATATAAAGAACAATAAATATTTCCAAAAATATATTGAAAAATCAGACAACAAACGGGACACAAAATGTTTGAACAGATAGATGGGAGAGTTGGAGAGATGAGACGCGGGCGGCATCCAAACAATAGAAATAAATAAAACAAAACAAGCTATTCTATTGGCCCAACTTCTACCCTAACTATCCAAAAGAAAAATATATCAATTATTGAAAAGAAAATCTTTGTATCTCTGACGCACGACCTATATCTGCACTAAGATAATAGAAAAACAAAAGTACAGTGGGTGAAGCACGCCCCTTACCTAGTGTGTCTAACAAAAGTGATATTTAAAGCCTACGTGTGCACAATGTATGCCGCGCGACATTCTTACCTGTCCCACTCTACAACCTCAGATGTGCGTAACACTGATGGTGGACAAACGGAGAATAGACAATAAAAGAGACAATATTATTAGCCCCCTTAAGCAATATTTTTATTCGATTGTCTACAGAACAAACCACTGTTATACAATGACTTGCCTAATTACGCTAACTTAACCTAACCTAATTAACCCAGTTAAGCCTTTAAATGTCACTTTAAGCTGAATACTAGTATCTTGAAAAATATCTAGTCAAATATTATGTGCTGTCATCATGGCAAAGATAAAAGAAATCAGTTATTAGAAATGAGTTATTAAAACGGTTATGTTTAGAAATGTGTTGAAATAATCTTCTTTGTTAAACAGAAATTGGGGAAAAACATATACAGGGGGGCTAATAATTCTGACTTCAACTGTATCAACATATGTAAACTGCGCATGTATTTGAGCACAATGGATAAATGATATAAAATCAAATGATGGCTCTTACAGTGATAATGAATATGCAAAATATTGACAAAATATTTTAAACGGGCAGAACGGACGTCAATGGATGCAGTTTTTCAGCCTTCTTTTGTGTTCAAAAAAGAAACTCATGAAAGTTTGAAATCACACAAGAGTGAGTAAACACTGAGTATAGTTTCATTTTTGTGTGAACTACCCCTTTAAATGGTTTCATGCGAATGGGTGGAAATTGTGAAACTATGAATAACATAATGAGGCCTAAACCATTTATGTATGGTGTAGTTAATACGCAGAATGTGTTCACCTCCACCCAGACGCTCTTATCATTGTGAAGCCAACAGCACTGAACGCTGGTGATTAGCAGATCTCACAGCTCGACGCCGCTAGCATGTGTTTCCATTTCAAACGTCACACACAACAACAACATGATGTTCACTTCACACTGATCCACACGTCAAACTTCAGCCCTGACAGGCAGGCATTCAGGTCTAACAGCTGGCATTGCTTCCACACGTGTTCTGTCAATAATTCACATTTAATTAGCTAGTCAGCATTAACTAGCACACATAGCAGAAGAAGACGGTTCACTCTTCCTCTAAACGCCTTCAGAAATCTTTGCACTCTACTCTTAGGTTTATGAGACTGTGAGTGAAAGAATCCAACTGAACTGCTGCCAACTCCACGAGCAAACACTGAAATAAAGCGGCAATCGTGAAATTAAAATAACGTCTTTTAGATGTTAGCATCAGTATGTTAGCCTTAAGGATACCTATAAGCTAGTGTGCTCCAAAATTTAGCATTTAGAAATGACATGACGCAGGTAAACGAAATTGTTTTTCAGTTGTTTTAGTGTGGATGACAGGAAGAATTGAAACGATAGCGACGAAAACGCCATTTTCAAATTTATCCGGATTACTGTAGTCTTAAGCCTCGTTCACACTACATGACTTTAAACATCGGCAGATCGCTGATCAAATCGATCACCTGCAAGGTTAAACATCGGCAGATCGCTGTGACGTTCACACTACATGACTTTAAA
>CAIGQV010018552.1:3518346-3534799 GCA_903798115.1 Danio jaintianensis
ATAATAATAATAATAATAATAATTATTATTATTATTATTATTATTATTATTATTATTCTTTCATTCATTTTATTTAGGATAGCGGTTCATTCCGCTGTGGCAACCGCTGATTAATAAAGGGACTAAGCTGAAAAGAAAATTAATGAATGAATAGTTATAATAACTAATTTATTCATTTTCCTTCGGCTTAGTTCCTTGAACCAGAATGAACCGGAATGAACCGCCAACTATTCCAGCATATTTTTTACGCAGTGGATGCCCTTCCAGCCGCAACCCAGTACTGGGAAACACCCATACACACTCATTCACACACACACACACACACACACATACACACAAACACACATACATGTCGGCCAATTTAGTTAATCCATTTCACCCACAGCGCATGTGTTTGGACTGTGGGGGAAACCGAAGCACCCGGAGGAAACCCACGCCAACATGGGGAGAACATGCAAACTCCACACAGAAATGCCAACTGGCCCAGCTGGGACTCGAACCAGCGACCTTCTTGCTGTGAGGCGACAGCGCTACCCACTGAGCCACCGTGTCACCCAGTTTCCTCTCTTTTTTAAAGTAAAGCCAATTAATCTCTTTTTACAGTGTAGTGTGTGATTCAGCACTTACATGCACGTCAATGTAGAGGTCCGGCAGTTGAGCAGTGCATCTGTACTGCAACCAAAACACAACAAAACGTCAACCTTTTAGTCACGGCATTGTTGTACTCACATTAACTCCATTCGCCACTCACAGTGTCATGGTCTTGTTTAATTTCTGCCGCTCTCTGCGTGATGTCTTTGCCCATGTTCAGGACTTTGGTGTAGCAGGTTGGCGGGATGGGGTACAGCTGAGCCCAGACGGCGGGCATCACCAGAACCAGCAGTGAGTAGACCAGCATTCTGTCTGCTCGCTGTAAACACACACTGATCTCTGAGCGCTGCTTTTATACCACACGCACACACTGAAACATGCCGAGCTCATTACCAAACATGACATGATATATGAATCAATTAAGATGGAATGCGCATCATTGTCTTGTCCAAATATTTTTCTTTTTTTTGCCGCTTGTGGTCATCCAGCCAAATTCATGTTTATTTCTATAGTGCTTTTACAATGTAGATTGTGTCAAAGCAACTTAACATAGAAGTTCTAGTAAATTGAAACTGTGTCAGTCCAGTTTTCAGAGTTGAAGTTCAGTTTAGTTCAGTTCAGTGTGGTTTAATTTTCACTGCTGAAAGTCCAAACACTGAAGAGCAAATCCATCGATGCGCAGCTCTACAGGTCCCAACCAAGCAAGCCAGTGGCGACAGCGGCGAGGAACAAAGTTCACCAAGTAGCGAAAGTGAAGGAAAAAACTTTGATGGAAACCAGGCTCAGTTGGGCACGACCATTTCTCCTCTGGCCAAACTTCTTGTGCAGAGCTGCAGTCTAGGAGCCGGAGGCTGGAGAACGCTGGACATCCATCGTGGAGAAGATGCAGGTGTGAGTAGGTCACGGGCGGGTGTTCAGGCTGGCCCACGGGATCAATAAGGAGACTTGTCTGTCACTGGGGTCTTTCAGGAATCAGTCTCATGCTCTCCACTCCTCCATGTCCACCACAGCATCTGTTAAGGATACGGCCTGGTCCAGGATTATGGAGACCTCGGGATAATGAAAAACAGAATAACATAAGTGCAGATGCCGTTCAAATTATAATGTCTTTTGGGAAGTGTTCCCGGCTCCGGTTGCCCTAAATAATGCAGCCTAACAATCCTTTAGAGGATTTGGATTTCAAAAGCATAAATGTTGTCATTGCCTCGACAACTAGACCAAATGAATTATTTTACATTTTACACAATGAGACTTGTAAACAATGAAACACACTTTAATTTTTTCAATATTGAGCTTTGTACCCATATGAAAAAATACGGTATTAAACCGCAAATAGTAAATACTATAGTAAGGGTTCTTGCGCTAATCCAAACATCAATATTTTTTCTCTGAGTTTCACTGACTAAAAAGCTGAATTTCCATGACCTATAATGAATGGGGAAAACAGGCCGCTGTTGTGCTTTGCATACACTGTTAACAATTTTCTGTAGAATCTACAGTAACTTACTGCAGCAGTTGGCCAGTAACTTACTGTAAATCAAGTACAGCATACATACTGCATTTATATTTACAGCACCATTTATCTTGTTGTATATGTATTTACAGTATTGTATACTGTATCATTCATTCATTCATTTTCCTTCGGCTAAGTCCCTTTATTCATCAGGGGTCGCCACAGCGGAACGAACCAACTTATCCAGCATATGTTTTACACAGCGGATGCCCTTCCAGCTGCAACCCAGTACTGGTAAACATCCATACACACTCATTCACACTCACACTCATACACTACGGCCAATTTAGTTTATTTAATTTACCTATAGCGCATGTCTTTGGACTGTGGGGGAAACCGGAGCACCCGGAGGAAACCCACGCCAACACGGGGAGAACATGCAAACTCCACACAGAAATGCCAACTGACCCAGCCAGGACTCGAACCAGC
Organism: Danio jaintianensis; assembly: GCA_903798115.1. Lineage (NCBI taxonomy): Eukaryota > Metazoa > Chordata > Actinopteri > Cypriniformes > Danionidae > Danio > Danio jaintianensis. The sequence goes on from CAIGQV010018552.1 coordinate 3,520,880, forward strand.
GACCTTCTTGCTGTGAGGCTACAGTGCTAACAACTGAGCCACCATGTCGCCCTTGTATACTGTATCTTTACTGTAAAATATACAGTAATTGTCACAATGCAACTTTTTAAATGCAGTAACACTGCATAACTTTCCTACAGTAAAATACAGTTCATATTACAGTAAAATACTGTGTAATTTACAAAAATCATTAACAGTGTAATTTTAAACTGGTTTTAGCTTGAATATCATTTTACAGCTCTTTAATAGTCACCATGAGAACAACAAGGAATAATAATTTACCTCAGATTTTGAAATTAAGGTAGGCTACTTACTGTTAGCATGGCAATCTTTTAAGTGGTCTTTTTGAAGCCACAGCTTCTAAAATGTATATTATCCTGAAATGTTAGCCATAGTTAACAGGTATAGTCTGGTGACTGCATTTGGACCTATTATGCAAAAATCCCTTTTATAAGGGGTTTAAACACAGTTGTGTGGCAGCAGTGTGTGAATATAACCAGCCTTTTAATGGTAAAAATTCATTAATTCAATTTTTTTTAATCAGACGTGATAAAAACAGTCTGCAGAAACACTTTGATTGACATTCTCCCTTTGTACGTGTCATCAGAGGGGTAAAGCCCCGCCCACTAGTGACCATCTCTCCCTCATTAGCATAGGACATTAGTCTTGTTTTTGAATCTGCCACTATGCTGACACACAGGCATTTATAGCTCCGCCCTCTTTTGAAAAGAGCACAATCTCATTTGAATTTAAAGCAACAGTCACCAAAACGCCACAATTAGGATCAAAGCCTAAAAGGGTCAGTTTCAGAGAGTTAGAAAACATTATTTGTGTGGTATTTTGAGCTGAAACTTCACATACACACTCTAGAGACATCAGAGACTTATTTTACATCTTGAAAAAAGGGCATAATAGGTCCCCTTTAAGTGACTGCCAGTTAATGAGCATGAAAGGAATAAAGTGGAGCTGGAAAATATCCTAATCATAACAACAGGTGTGAAACATTGTGAAAAACAAATATGGTATAAAAAAAAGTACATTTTGATAAATGAAAACTAAACTTTAAAGCGGCAAACAAAAATCCACGATATTCCAACGTAAATGTTACACTAGTTATTCCTTTACTGTTTTTAATGCTTGTCTCCATCATCTCCATTTACCTGCGGTCCGAAGAGAAGTTTCTTCAAACTAAACAGGACATTTTTGTCAAGTCAAAGCCTGAAAGATAAAACCGTTTTACATTAACGTTACATTAATGGGCTATATGCTCACAGACTTTTAATTTTCAGTCAGCCAGCCCAATCACTTCCAGCGAACTGTCATACAAAAGCAATAAGATCTCATTTCTTTAAAAATCAATGATCTTCACTGCCTGACTGAGATAGGATATTGGGTCTCAGACCAGATAAGAAGCACTAAATCCATTGTCCCGCGCCATGTCTTTAAAATTTGGAAATTCATTTAACCACAGTATTTTCAATGGATTTTTGGCACATGCTGCTCCGGATGGCGCTTGCATTTACATGATCTTCTCGTTTTACGCTTGAACAACTAAATGAATGCTTAAGTCTATTTAACTGATTGTATTTTAATCATATTACAACATCGATGCTGTAAAAGGAACCTTATGAAATTGAAAATAGTCACATCAACCTTTCACAGGAAGTGTATCGGTGGCTGAAAAACATTGTGCACATATAAGGACAACCAGAACCAGGAACGCATCTCAAAGCAACAAAGTAAGAAGACTGACATATGCTTACAGTATGTTCGTCTGTCTGTCTCTTCTTCTGAGGTTATAGTCTCTTGGATCTGGTCCATATCCAGACCAGATGGTAGACGACCACAACACAGCCCTCCATGGTTAGCAGAGACTTCAATTGAGACGAGCCCTCAGGAAAGACCTCAGTATATCTACATATCCCTTTTAAAGAGATAGTTTACACAAAAAGGAAAACGTACAGTTAATTTACTCAACATCAGACCATTCAAGACATAGGTAACGTTTTTGGTAACACTTAAGTAACAGTTCACACCATTTACTACTGGCTTATTTTCTGTCTTTTATCAAGCTATATGAACTGTTTATTAGCACTTTCTATTTTATTTATGTTTTTGAATCGCATTATGGGGCCTTGATAATTCTTCGAACATACTTTTAACCGTAAAAAGTTTAAAAAGTGACTTTTATTAACATTTTTAATAGTTTAAAGTGATATATTGTCTGACTTGGTGTTGTATATTACGCTACAAAAACCTTGTAATAATCCGCCAGTACATTTTCTGCTATTTTACAGATTATTTCTCTTATTTCTTATTCATTATATTATTTCAAACTACTAAAATGTCAATAAAAGTCACTTAACTGTATAGAGTTGAATTTCAACATCAAAGTCGACAGAGCAGAACATCCCATAATGCAATTCACAACCGTAAATAAACAGCCCTGCTGAAAAATCCAGCTTAAACCAGCCAACCAGCTTAGGGAGAAAATACCCATGAATCACAAAATAAGAAAACTGTTAATTAACAGATATATTTTAGTGTACCACAACTCTAAACCGAATCTCGCAGTAACCTGTTGTGTTTTATTATTAACGTCTAGTAGACATACACCAATCCTAATACCTACTTGATCAAATGTAAACAAGTGCAGTGTTGTTCCACAAGATGGCGGCATAGGTTCTTGTCACTCCAGCGGCATATGACAATTCCCTTCATACTCAGAACCAGAACAGTCTACAACATCTCCTCTTCCCCTGCGGAATAAAAAAGAACTCTATCATAAACAAAACACACAATCGCATCTGTTTAAGTCTGTGAAAACAAGCGAGCATGCGAAATAAAACGTGTTATGGATCTATCGGGAAGAGGTGACTAGTGTATTTGTAAATGCCGGTTAAGCTATAAAAGAGCTGTGTGTGCATGAGGCATCTAATCTTGTAAAGTAGTCTGGTGTGCCAAGAGTGTAGTGGTGATTTGGCTGGATTTTGAGAGATCCTATTGCTCTAACTGCCTAAACAGGGTTTCTCTGGGAAGACAGATGACCCCGAGTAAATTCATTATAGACCCGTGCGTCTCTGCACATCAGAAAGCATGCTAAGCAAATATCTACAGAAATTGACACGACCTTGTCCTTGACATGTGCAATCCAGATCTGTAATGATTCATTTGATGGTGCTATTCTGTTCTATTCTATTCTATTATATTCTATTCTCACTTCGGTTTAGTCTCTAGTTTGTCAGGGGTCGTCACAGCAGAATGAACCACCTCTATTCTATTCTATTCTATTCTATTCTATTCTCACTTCAGCTTAGTCCATGTTTTATCAGGGGTCACCACAGCATAATGAACCACCTCTATTCTATTCTATTCTATTCTCACTTTGGTTTAGTTCCTACTTTACCAGTGATTGCCACAGCAGAACTAACTGCATCTATTCTATTCTATTCTATTCTCACTTCAGCTTAGTCCCTGCTTTATCAGTGGTCGTTAAAGCAGAATGAACCACCTCTATTCTATTCTATTCTATTCTCACTTTGGCTTAGTTCCTACTTTACCAGTGATTGCCACAGCAGAACTAACTGCATCTATTCTATTCTGTTCTATTCTTTGGTGTTATGTCCAAGAAAAAAAAAAGCTTCAAAACATAAATGACAAATTATTTAAAATGTCTTGATTAAATGTTGTGCTTTACAGTTTAAAATGTTTATCAATAAAAAGAATACATTTAAAAAATGTAAAATAAATAAAATTCATAAACTATATATTTTTTTTCATTTTTGTAATTTTAATTTATTATTGTAATTAAGATTTGATGGAATGTAACCAAGCAAAACCCACCTATATACTGTATATATATATATATTTACTTGGCTATTTCCTACTTGTGGTTAATCACAAATATTTAATACTGATGATGATTATTGCCATTTTATGAATATTTTAAGAGATTTCTGACCTTGACATAGGGTATAGGGTTTTTCTGTGATATAATTTTCTTTTTTATACTTTTGGTGTCACATGGCAACAAAATGCCTTTCTGCAAGCTAGTTACACCATTTGACCTCATAGCATTTTTCAATACATAATATATTTTATTTATTCATTCATTCATTTTCCTTCAGCTTAGTCCCTTTATTCATCAGGGGTTGCCACAGTGGAATGAACCGCCAACTATTTGCCCTTCCAGCTGCAACCCGGTACTGGGAAACATCCATACACACTTATTCACACACACTCATACGGCCAATGGCCAATTTAGTTTATTAAAATGTGTTTGGACTGTGGGGGAAACCGGAGCACCCAGAGGAAACCCACGCCAACTTGGGGAGAACACGCAAACTCCACACAGAAATGCCAACTGGCCCAGCCGGGACTCAAACCAGCGACTTTCTTGCTGTGAGGCCACATTGCTAACCACTGAGCCACCGTGTCACCACTTATTAATTAATTAATTAATTCATTCATTCATTCATTTAAAAATGAATAAACAAACATTATAATGCCGGTTACCCCATTTTTGTATCTGCTTTTTATGTTGCATCTTGGCCAGGTCATCATTGTTAATGAGAATTGGTTTTCAATTGACTTACCTAGTTAAATAAAGGTTATTAAATAAAGGTTATTAATTATTAATTAATTAATTTGACCTCATGGCATTTCTCAATAAATAATATATATATTTTTTTTATATAAAACAGCAATGAACATACATTATAATGCCAGTATATGCATTTTTTAAACAGATAAATTTTAAATAATGAATGAACAAATTAAAAACAGGAGCATCACGGTGGCGCAGTGGGTAGCACGATCGCCTCACAGCAAGAAGGTCATTGGTTCGAGCCTCGGCTGGGTCAGTTGGCGTTTCTGTGTGGAGTTTGCATGTTCTCCCCGTGTTCGCGTGGGTTTCCTCCGGGTGCTCTGGTTTCCCCCACGTCCAAACACATGCGCTATAGGTGAATTGGGTAGGCTAAATTGTCCGTAGTGTATGTGTGTGAATGAGTGTGTGTGGATGTTTCCCAGTGATGGGTTGCAGCTGGAAGGGCATCCGCTGTGTAAAACATATGCTGGATAAGTTGGTGGTTCATTCCGCTGTGGCGACCCCTGATGAATAAAGGGACTAAGCCGAAAAGAAAATGAATGAATGAATGAATTAAAAACAAGCTTCTGGGGTGACCAGCGCACTATTGTTGTGTACTAAATTTTGCATAAATAAGTGAACCTCCTCACTACCAGGACACTTCACTACCATCATCATCATCATCATCACCACACAGTACCCAATTTGATACCCTCATGGTATTTGTCAATAAGTAATATATTTAATTCATTCATTCATTTAAAAGGAATGAACATACATTATGCTGGTTACCTCATTTGACCTCCAGGCAGTTTTCAATAAATAATATATTTTCTTAATTCACTAATTTATTTAAATAAAAAAAATAAAAAAAGGGAATGAACATACATTATAATCCCAGTATATAAATGTACTTTAAATGATTAAATGTCATTTGAAATAATGAATAAATTAAAACCAAGCTTTTGGGGGAGACCAGCGCACTAACGTTGCGTGTAGCCTACTAAATTTAGCATAAATAATGCAATAATGCACTACCGTGACACTTCACTACCGGGACCATCATCATCATCATCATCATCACCATCACACAGTCGCATAACGCTGGATTTATTCAACAGCTGAGGACATGCAGCACCATCATCGTCGTCGCCCGCTGGTCTGGGATCAGTCGATGCTGTGTGTGTGTGTGTGGCTGTGATGCAGGCATGAGTGTGTGTGTACAGGAGGTAAAGCAGCATGTGCGTGAGCTCTGCATCAGTGTGTCATTGACTCGGGCTCTGCAAGGATCTTCTGTCAGCATTGCGGTGAGTGGAGAAGTTGTCCGGGATAGTCACTGTCCGGAGCTCACCTTGATTTATACACCGCAGTGACCGCTGTCATCCCTCCAAATTCAGGCTTTCATGTAAAACGGTAAGTCTACGATTTATGGTCATTTCACTATGAGAAACTACGGAGCTCAGCTACAGGTCTATGCGGGATCATCTAGGATCAGTTTTCGAACTCATTTTCGACTTACACTGATGTAGTACGGAGTGACATACAGGCTACAGTAGCTACTAAGTATACTTGCACTTTAATCCGGTCAGTCTTTGTAACATTGTCTAGTAGTTACACTTTTTATCCATGGATTATTTTTGAGGATTTATTTAGGGTTTATAGCGATCTGACAAAAATACATTGTAGTAAAAAAAAAAAAGGTCTTTTATAGTAAGTCAAGTTAACTGGAACTATATGAGTAGCTAATGCATTTTACAGAATTTTTAAATACATTTTTGGTCATGTTTGTTAATAAAATACAGTTGTTCATGTATATACTATATATACAGTAGTCAGTAGGATTTTGAAATGTTTTAAAATAAGCTTCTCCTGCTCGCCAAGGCTGCATTTATTTCATTAAAAATACAGTACAAATTGTAAAATTGTGAACTGTTATTGCACTATAAAATAACTGTGCAAAAGCAGTTTATAATAATTAATTTAATCATTTATTTCAGTGATTTTATGGCGGTTCATTCCGCTGTGGTGACCCTTGATTAATAAAGGGACTAAGCTGAAAAGAAAATGAATGAATGATTTTAAAGATGAATTTTCAGCTTCATTACTCCAGTCTTCAGAGTCACATGATCCTTCAGAAATCACTCTAATATTAATTATTATTCATTCATTCATTCATTCATTCATTTTCCTTCGGCTTGTCTCTGTTTCAGAGGTCACCACAGCAGAATGAACCGCCAATTATTCCAGCATATGTTTTACACAGCGGATGCCCTTTCAGCTGCAACCCAGTACTGGGAAAATTATTATTCATTCATTCATTCATTCATTCATTCATTCATTCATTTTCTTTTCGGCTTAGTCCCTTTATTAATCCGGGGTCGCCACAGCGGGATGAACCACCAACTTATCCAGCATATGTTTTACGCAGCGGATGCCCTTCCAGCTGCAACCCATCACTGGGAAAAAATTATTATTATTATAATTATTAGTAATAAAAGCAGTAATGACTGGAGTAATAGTTTCATTTGAAACTACATACATCAAGAAAGCAGTTATTTAAAATTTTAATAAATATTTTACAATTTTTTTACATTTAATAAATGCCGCCGGGCGTCACGATGGCGCAGTGGGTAGCACAATCGCCTCACAGCAAGAATGTCGCTGGTTCGAGCCCCGGCTGGGTCAGTTGTCATTTCTGTGTGGAGTTTGCATGTTCTCCCTGTGTTGGCGTGGGTTTCCTCCGGGTTCTCCGGTTTCCCCCACAAGTCCAAACACATGCACTATAGGTGAATTGGGTAGGCTAAATTGTCCGTAGTGTATGTGTGTGAATGAGAGTGTGTGTGTGTTTCCCAGTGATGGGTTGCAGCTGGAAGGGCATCCGCTGCGTAAAACATGTGCTGGATAAGTTGGTGGTTCATTCCACTGTGGCGACCCCAGATTAATAAAGGGACTAAGTCGAAAAGAAAATGAATGAATGAATGAATAAATGTCGCCTTGATGAACAGAATAATTATCTTTAAAAAAAAACCTTGAAAAAAAAAACTGACCCTAAACTTTTGACCGTAGTGTATATACTATATAGCAAATACAACTTTTTATTTTAGGAATATGGAGATATTAACAAAAAGTTAGTTTAGTTTGTTGTTAGTTTCTAACTTAAAAAATGAAACTATATCTAGTATATATACTAGATATAACCGGTTTAAATGTTTACCGCGGTTTGGAAAAGTCAAGGGTCAGGGTTTTAAAACCGCTAAATTTTCTGTTATACCTTTATGCAAGGTTTTTTATTTTACATGTTTTATCTTAATTTATATCCACAGAATAGACAGATATCTAAAGATGCCTTTTCAGGTTGTAAAGAAATCAGTGTTTTTGAAACGAATGAAGACAGCAGAAGTCAATGAGTTATTTATTTGAATTATTTACAGAAGCCTGACATGTTTACTGCTCCAAAATATATGTTTCTTAGAGTAAAATATATTGAGTTCAATGGGGAAATAAAGTTGTTGTTTTTAAGCCAGACATTTAAAAAGGACTTATTTTACAGCAGTAATCACAATACCGTGAAACCATGATATTTTTATCCAAGGTTATCATACCATCAGAATATTATACCGGCCCATGCCGACACTGTAAAAAATTATATGACCAATTAGTCATGACAGCATATGTTTTTAGTTCATTGTAACTTATTAAACTAAGTTAATCATGTTTTAACTTAATTTTATAAGTTACGCAAGCTGTTTTAAGTCAGTTTAACATAATATAAGTTCAATGGACTCATAAGGTTAATTTGATTCAGCTTAAAAATTTATGGCAATTTTTTTAACAGTGTAATATATATATATATATATAATTTAGAATCTATTTTGAGGGTTTTTTGAGGCACGTGTTAGAGTTTTGTGCTAATCTGACATTTATATATAAAAAAATGCTTCTCCTGACTTGATTATCACTTAAATAACATTTTTGATTGTTTAATATTGTATTTGTTTAATATTTTATATTATGTTGATTGTGTTCATTGTTTACCCAACAAATATGGAATTCTGCGGGTGAATCTCACAAATAACTTTCATAGTTTTGACCTACGTTGACAAAAAAAGTGTACAAATAAATGACATTTAAATTTAAATAAATATAAATTTTACTCTGAGCCTGCACTGTAAATTATAAAGGTGCTTCAAATACCCTGTTGAGTACTCAAGGAACGTCAAAATGTATTTTAAGTGCCTCAAAGCTCTTTCTCTCATAAAGGGGTTCCTGGAGGAACCACTGACCATCCTTGGAGTACTTGCAGAACCCTTTTGCAGTAATTGGGATCCTTCAAGCACTTTTTCTCAATACTGAGGTTCTGGAGTCACTGTTTTCTTACACTGAGACCTCTGAGCACTTTGAAAGTTATTAGAGGAACTCAGATTCCAAAAAAGAGTTACTCTAAGACTGTAAACTTATAAAATGGTTCCTGGTGAATCTCTCTTCTAAAAGCTAGGAACCAAGAGATTTTGTGACAAATAAATAGGACAATGGTAGAGACCAGAAAATGAGATTTATGTGTATTTACTAAATATTTACTTTAAATAGTTATTTGTGCTTTTAGAATGATATGAAATTCGGTGTGTTTGTTTGTTTGTTTGTTTGTCTGTTTGTTTTTGTGGCACTTACTGTGAATACATAAGAATATCATTGATGGTTGGACCACAAAATCAGTCATATGTTGCACGGGTATATATATATTTTTTGCAATAGTCAAAAATACACTGTGGATCAAAATTTCTTTTATGTCAAAAATCTTTAGAATATTGAGTAAAGGCCATGTTTCATGAAGATACATTTCCTAATTTAGACAACTTTAAAGGCGATTCTCTCAGCATTTAGATTTTTTGAACCCTCAGATTCCAGATTTTCTAATAATTGTATCTCAGCCAAATATTGTCCAATAATAACAAATCCTACATGATGTATGAATTATTTAACATATTCAATCAATTTCAAAATATTAACACTTATGACTGGTTTTGTGGACCAGGGTCGCAAATATGTTTTCACAAATAAACAGCAAAGAAATAACTGAGAGCACACTGAATTAATCATGAAAGTTAATAGAATCCAATATAATATTATAATCTATAAATTAAAATAAAATACAAAATTGTTTTATTTTCAACTTTTTTTTACAGTGCAGGTTGAACGTACAAAGCATTTGGCTCAAAATCCTACTGAGAAATCTGTAAAAAATATATATATATATTTTGTGATTCATGTCTTTATTTTTTATTTGTCCCAGTTTATTTATGCTTTTGAATTGCATTATGGGAGCTTAATCTTTCTTCCAACAACTTTTAACCCTGAAAAGATAAAAAAGTGACTTTTATTAACATTTTTAATAGTTTGCAGTGCTATATTGTGTGTGTTGGTGTTGTATGTTACGCTACAAAAACCTTGTAATAAACTGCCAGTACATTTTCTGTTATTATACAGACTTATTTCTCTCTCTATATTATTTCTTATACATCATATTATATTTCAAACTACTAAAATGTCAATAAAAGTCACTTTGTTAAACTGTAGAGTTGAATTTTCAACATTAAAAGTCGACAGAGCAGAGGTCAACATCCCATAATGCAATTCACAACCGTAAATAAACAGAAAAAAAATTGTGAATCACAAAATATGGAAACTGTTCATTAACAGATATTTTGTGTTGTGTAGGTGTAAAACATGTCTAACAGAAGCACTGTAGTGTATAAAATGTGACCAGATTTTACTCACGCTTCCACAGAGAGGAATACCCTTACACACAAACACAGGGGATGTGTCCATTTTAAAGTGGAGATCTCCAGCTCTTAAGGAGACATGGGACTTGGACAGTCCAGGAGGACATCGGTCAGCGATGAAGACCCAGCCGAGGGTGAGTGAGTGTGTTTTCTGAAACAAAGCAATGTGTGTTCCAGTTTAGAGTGCGCAGGTTTAATGGACCCTTTATACAAGACTGTTATGACACATTTAACGGTCATCAGCATTCTTAAATCCTTGAAAGTTTTTCATATTTTGATTTTAAAAAAAACGTATGAACATTTATATGCATTTCATTCATTTTCTTTTCGGCTTAGTTCCTTTATTAATCAGGGGTCGCCACAGCGGAATGAACCACCAACTTAAGGCTGATTTATACTTCTGCGTCAAGCGCACGCGTATGCTCCGGCGCAGCCTACGCGTGGTCGAATAGCCCTCACCGTAGCCGTCGGCGACGCTGATGCGCACCTCTCGAAAAATGTAACTATACGTCGCAACGACGCATAGCACAAGCTCTGTGATTGGTCGGCTTTGTAGCACTGACGAGTGTGGGTGGAAGTGAGAGCCGCGCGATCCAGATGGAGCGAGTGTTTACAAGTGTGGAGTCCTGTGAAGGAGGTCCAGATGGAGACTGTTGTTTTGTGTTTACCTTATGATTAAAGTTGTTGCACGTCCGCCGGTTCCCGCCTCAAAATGAGCGAGTTTGAGCCACTTGTGCATTAAGGTAGCGTTCAGAAAAAACAAAACACCTGCGAAGAAACTCAACACAGAGAAACATAAACACCTACTGCCAGCTAGCGTTTCGGAAGTGTTATTGCAGAGCAACACAAACAGCGCGCAGAAGTATAAATGCACAACAACGTGTATTTCATGCGCCGTGGGTCACGCCGATCACTCGACGCAGAAGTATAAACCAGGATCTTAAATGAAGTTAGCCTGATCAGTCAGGTGGGTCAGTCAATCATCACGTGTGTATATAAGTAGCAGTCTTTGCACTGTTTCAGTCGACTTTTGTTCCGGCATCCCTCCACCTCCCCATCTCCTCCTCTGTTTTTTCAAAATGTCTTAAAAAAGAGGGGGGGACTCATAATCCTAGGACGGGAGGTCCGAGCTCTCTTTGGTGGTTGATAGCTCGGGCCCCCCGCTTCAGGACAGCAACACTAAAATCGTTTACCATGTTGACGCAATTGATTGAGCAGTTGATCTCTTGAATTTAGATAAACAGCAGTCAGAGACAGACACGGATGAACCAGATCCAGGATTCAGTTTATGGATTACGGATTCAGTTTATGAGTCAAATATAGAAAGTGAGTTTATTTGATATATTTGTGGTGGATTTTATTCAAGCAACCGTTTTCTGCAACGTTGAGTCACACACAAATGCATTACAAAGTTCGCAGTACACACACGCATTTAACCTAACACTGTTTTGCACATTTTTGAGCTGCAGCTGATCACAGAGAGTTGAACAGATCTTTTAATCCCAGTTTCTTTACAAATCCTGTTCTGTGGACGTTTATACGTGTTACTACGGAGACATGTTAATACGCACATGTCAGTCAATTTGGTGGGTGGGGAAAACCGCACTCCTACGTCACGTTGAGGTGGACCTCAAAATCACTGGGATTTGGATCCTGTTTTAACATCAGGAAAAGACTTGTTGTGTTTATTTCCCTCCAATATGACTGTGGACACACTATACCTGCACACAGTTCTGTCCAAACAGCTTACAAAAGTTGATTTTGCATCATAGGTGCCCTTTAATTCCTGGTGCGAACAGGGCCATAGAAGCCCAGTATTACTGGTAGACTTGGTTGCTGGACGGGACCAGCAGTGCAGGAAGGGCTGTCAGGGTACTCTAAGTATAATAAGTTATATAGGCACAGTCCAAAAACTCACTAGTATGGTCCTCAAGGGAGCAATCTCCCTGGGTAAGTAGGAGGAGGCAAACGACTGGCAGATCCATGTTTTAAATCCTCTCCTGGGTTTATTATTTTATCACCATAAGTCTGGTGTAGAGGAGAAAGTGAGGATCTTTCGGATTGTAAACTTTTTTTTTTTAAGATTTATTTTTGGCCTTTATTAAGTGGATAGGACAGTATTTCAGACAGGAAGCGAAGTGGGAGTAGGGACGGGAAATGTCCTCAAGCCGGGATTCAAACTCAGGACGCCCTGAAGTGCTACTGCACCATATGTCAGTGCGCTAACCACTAGGCTATTGCGCCAAACAAATCTGCAAAAACCAACAGGTTACTAACATCTTCTAGACCAGGAATTACATTAAAGATCTCGTGAAGTGCTTTGAAATGTGTATTTTTATTTGATGTTTGATGTAATCTCAACCAAAACATGAAGAGAGGGTGGGACGTAATGTAGCCCCTCCCCTTTTAAAAAAAACAGCCAATAGAATTTAGTTTTTCTCACAGCTCTGCCAGTGAGAGTGGTTGAGCTCAAGCGCATCAAATGAGAAGTGTCTTGAAAAGGGCGGGGCATGTCAGACACTAGAGAGCTTTTGATTGGTCAGAAGATTTGATGATACTTGATGCTTGATACTTTGATGAGACTATACATAATATATAAAGTATGAGGTGACAAGGTACAAGCTTTACATGTTTATATCAGTTTTATATCTTCTAAACGCGAATTTTGTCACTGTTTTGGTGCGCACGAGCTTATAGATATCCTAAAAACTATCAATACTGATACTAACATCTAAAGCATTTTATTTTAATTTCATGGGACCTTTAATCTTTCCATTGATGTGTGGTTTGTTAGAATAGGACAATATTTGGCTGAGCTATTGAAAATCTGGATTCTGAGGGTTAAAAAAATCATAATGTTGAGAAAATCACCATTAAATTTGTCCAAATTTCATTCTAAGCAATGCATATTATGAAAAACTGCAATATTTACTTTCTTAATATATATTGACATTTGCATATAATTTCACAAGATGATTTAAATAAATCTGTTTGGGAAGAATTCATCATTTTACATTGCTAGGATGTGCAAATGCATAAAATATAGTAAACTAATTAAAAGCTTAATTTAATACAATTTAAGAAAGATACAAATGAAATAAACAGTGCTTTATGGTTTTATAGAGAGATTAACAGTATTGAGGTACAGAAATGAAATAATCAAATGTAAAAATATCACTTTATAGTTTATATGTAGATCAAAATGTTTCAAACTGTAGTCTTCACCGTATAAATAGTTAAATAGAGAACAATTAATCTTTGTTAAATTTCCAACCCAGGCTCATTACGGATATGTACCCAGGTCTACATTTCTGGGGACAGTAAAATACATAACCGGAGGTACGTCTGCTCGCAGTTTTTATTTTTGCAAATCCACCAGAGGGCGCTGTGTATGCTTTTTGATGATCTCAAATTTCTCTCGTGTGTCCTCTTCTCGCATAAATCCACCAGAGGGTGCAATATTCACTTCAGCCGACCAGGGGTCTGTTCTTTGTACCTCGCTTAAATGATCTAAGATGATTTGGCAGATCCTGGATCTTTTAATCTTGATAACTG
>CAIGQV010018552.1:3549009-3562972 GCA_903798115.1 Danio jaintianensis
TGAGAATTGGTACTTAAACTAAAGTGCTACTACTCTCTGTTATTTGTCGATTGTTAATTGAACTGTTAATTTAAAGTAATTAACCCCTCACCCTCAGGTCATCCAATATGTAGGTCATATATATCTTCTTGGGCGGCACAGTGGCTCAGTGGTTAGCACTGTCGCCTCACAGCAAGAAGGTCGCTGGTTCGAGTCCCGGCTGGGTCAGTTGGCATTTCTGTGTGGAGTTTGCATGTTCTCCACGTGTTGGCGTGGGTTTCCTCCGGGTGCTCCGGTTTCCCCCACAGTCCAAAGACATGTGCTATAGGCTAATTGGATGAACCAAATTGGCCGTAGTGTATGAGTGTGTGTGTGTGAATAAGTGTGTATGGGTGTTTCCCAGAACTGGGTTGCGGCTGGAAGGGCATCCGCTGTGTAAAACATATGCCGCAATAGTTGGCAGTTCATTCCGCTGTGGCGACCTCTGAAATAGAGACTAAGAATGAATAAATATTTCTTCTTTAGCAGGACATTAAAAATGATAATCATTCACCTTTGTGTATTCACAGAAGCCACCATTATTAATTTTGTTTTCCCTGTATATGTTTTCTTGACCTTTAAAGTGTCAGAAGCTGTTGACTTAGATTATGTGAATAAACAAAGGCCACGTTTTCAGTACTGAGGGGTATAAAATCAACAGCAGATTGTCATTTTTGGCTGGCCTATCCCTTTAAATTTCTCCAAAGAAATATAAAAATCTTACCTATTATTGATGAACCATTAGTGAGTGCCAAAGCTGATGGTATATGCTTTTGTTGAGGCCATCTGTTTGCATTATTGCACCTTATTTTGATCATGTGTGAATAATGTAAGTATTTCAGAATCAGAAAGAGCTTTATTGCCAGGTATGTTCACACATACGAGGAATTTGTTTTCGTGACAGAGCTTCTACAGTGCAACAGAATTACAGAGACCGGACAAAAAACAGATAATAAATATATTTTTAAAATAAAAGTAATAGTGAATGCAAATATACAAATTGACAAGTGTATGTACAGGTATATTACTATATACAACGTTATATGGCAGCTGTTATGTGCAAATTGGCATGTAAAGTATGTTGTTAAATAAGTGTTTATGTGTATAAAACGTTGTTGTGTTTATGTGTAAACACAACAACTAAGTGTTTATGTGTATATTTGTTGTTGTAATCAACATTACCCATGATGCTGTGCAGAAAGCCGGTCTTTGTAGCCTTTCATATCCCATGGTATTGTTTGTAATGTTGTGATTCTTGATTAAATACTGTGCATCTAGATCTCTGGCATACTGCTTTTACCCAGCGATTACATCAAATTAAACAAGGAACAGGTGAACATAATCAGTAAACCACTAGAGTAACTATGGGAAACTATAAGGAAGCCAAGCAACCAGAAATAAAACAGAGGAAGCAGAAAAACAAACGATATGTTTACGCAAAGTACTAAAAACAGAAAAATACTAAAAACAATAAAAAATATTGCACTTTCAAATCCTTTGGTATTGTTTGTAATGTTGAGATTCTCCTCGTAGGTGGTTGGTTTGGTTCATGTCTTAAAGGAACACTTTTTTTGGGGCAAATTTTACTCATTTTACAACTCACCTAGAGTTAAACAGTTGAGTTTTGTCATTTTTTAATGCATTCAGCCAATCCCCAGATCTTTTAGCTTATCTTAGCATAGATCATTGAATCGGATTAGACCATTAGCATAAAACAAAATGAGAAAAATGTTTTGATCATTTTCCTATTTAAAGCTTGACTCGTCTGTAGCTACATCATGTACTAGGACTGACGGAAAATGAAAGGTTGCTATTTTCTAGCAGTGTTCCTTTAAAGTGGTTTGACAAATACATGAATTGGAAAGATGAAAAAATACTAGCGCAAAAAGGCTTGAGAAGACTTAGATTTCGACTTTTTCTTTTTGAATTATATATTGTTATTTTTCCTTTTCAAAAGTTAACAATACAGAACATCGAAACTAAGCAACAACCTATTACTAAAGTAAAACATACACACACAGTATATAAAAATAAATAAACCATTCATTCATTTTCTTTTCGGCTTAGTCCCTTTATTAATCTGGGGTTGCCACAGCAGAATGAACCGTCAACTTATCCAGCATATGTTTTACGCAGCGGATGCCCTTCCAGCTGCAAGCCATCACTGGGAAACATCCATACACACTCATACACTACGGACAATTTAGCTTACCCAATTCACCTATACCACATGTCTTTGGACTTGTGGGGGAAAGCAGAGCACCCGGAGGAAACCCACGCGAACACAGGGAGAACATGCAAACTCCACACAGAAACGCCAACTGACCCAGCTGAGGCTCGAACCAGCGACCTTCTTGCTGTGAGGCGAACGTGCTACCCACTATGCCACCGTGCAGCCCGATAAATAAATCAAATAATAATAAATACATAAAAAGGGAGGAGATGCAGTATAAACCAATGGGGAAAAACTATTTCGTCAAATCATGTGGTACTGTTTTATATAATTCAAAAATGGATTCCAAATCTTTTTAAATAATTCACTCTTTCTTCTGGATTTAGACTTTTTCCTAATATATCACTTGTACTTTTTTTCCCTTCAGGTATGCATTGTTCAGAAAAAGGACACCAAGAAAATGTACGCCATGAAGTATATGAACAAACTTAAATGCGTGGAGCGCAATGAGGTGCGCAATGTCTTCAAAGAGCTCCAGATCATGCAGAACCTAGAGCACCCGTTCCTGGTCAACTTCTGGTGAGTTTCTTCTAGTCAATATATGATGCACCGGTAGCCTGGTGTCCATCCTAATGTGAAGCAAATCAAAGTTCGCAAAAAAGAAAAATTAGGTGTTTTCCATCAGGTTGTTAGAGCAGCTGATTATAGTATTGGCAACCTGTGAGGCCAGCAGGGGGCGCTCAACCTGTGATCTGTGTGGGTCCTAATGCCCCAGTATATTGATGGGGACTCTATACTGCTCAGTGAGAGCCGTCTTTCGGATGAGACGTTAAACCGAGGTCCTGACTCTCTGTGGTCATTAAAAATCCCAGGATGTCCTTCGAAAAAGAGTAGGGGTTTAACCCCGGCATCCTGGCCAAATTTGCCCACTGGCCTCTGTCCATCATGGCCTCCTAACCATCCCCATATCATAATTGGCTTCATCACTCTGTCTCCTCTCCACCAATCAGCTGGTGTGTGGTGTGCGGTCTGGCGCAATATGGCTGTCGTCGCGTCATCCAGGTGGATGCTGCACACTGGTGGTGGATGAGGAAATTCCCCCCAATGTGTAAAGCGCTTTGGGTGTCTAGAAAAGTGCTATATAAATGTAAGGAATTATTATTATTATTTTTATTATAGTAACCAACAGTAAACAAGGCAAGCATAACCAAAGTCTCTTTAAGGCAAGTCATTTCACTCGGAGGCCATCTTTGAAACACCTCTCGGCCAGTATGCTCGGGCATTCTGTCTGAGTGGGGAAACATCAAATTCTCCAAAACTGTTTGCCAAGCTTACGATTACATTACATATTTGGAATCACCAATAAAATTAAACAACAGCTGTCTCATACATTTCATTTTTAAGTTTCTAATCGTTCAAATCAAACAAAATCTGCATATTTTCAGGTTGCCTGAGCTAATGCGCATCCGCACTCGAAAGGAATGAGATCATGACACCAACCTCGTTTATGGCCATTCTACACATTATCATCCTCTGGATAATGCTTCGTCTGATCACACTGGTCTTCAGAAGTAATTCACAACTCGGTCTTGATGGCGAATCTCCTCCAGATATGAGAGCGACTCTTTGTTTACAAGTTTGTGGGGCGTTTGAGTAGTTGCTGTCATGTGATGTGCGTTTGACAGGACGGTCTGTACCTCACGTTTGTTTCATACAGATTACAAAGCAAAAAACTTTTGTTTTTTGTAAAGTGTACAGTCGTGGCTAAAAGTTTTGAGAATGACATAAATATTGGAAATTGGAAAAGTTGCTGCTTAAGTTTTTATAATAGCAATTTGCATATACTCCAGAATGTTATGAAGAGTGATCGGATGAATTGCAAAGTCCTTCTTTGCCATGAAAATTAACTTAATCCTGAAAAAAACTTTCCACTGCATTTCACTGCTGTCATTAAAGGACCTGCTGAGATCATTTCAGTAATCGTCTTGTTAACTCAGGTGAGAATGTTGACGAGCACAAGGCTGGAGATCATTATGTCAGGCTGATTGGGTTAGAATGGCAGACTTGACATGTTAAAAGGAGGGTGATGCTTGAAATCCTTGTTCTTCCATTGTTAACCATGGTGACCTGCAAAGAAACCTGCGATGCATAAAAATGGCTTCACAGGCAAGGATATTGTGGCTACTAAGATTGCACCTAAATCAACAATTTATAGGATCATCAAGAACTTCAAGGAAAGAGGTTCAATTCTTGTTAAGAAGGCTTCAGGGCAAAGCTTCAGGATCGTCTCCTAAAGAGGATTCAGCTGTGGGATCAGAGTGCCACCAGTGCAGAGCTTGCTTAAGAATGGCAGCAGGCAGGTGTGAGCGCATCTGCACGCACAGTGAGGTGAAGACTTTTGGAAGGTGTCAAGAAGGGCAGCAAAGAAGCCACTTCTCTCCAAAAAAAACATCAGGGACAGATTGATCTTCTGCAAAAAGTATGGCGAATGGACTGCTGAGGACTGGGGCAAAGTCATATTCTCCGATGAAGCCCCTTTCCGATTGTTTGGGGCATCTGGAAAAAGGCTTGTCCGGAGAAGAAAAGGTGAGCTCTACCATCAGTCTTGTGTCATGCCAACAGTAAAGCATCCTGAGACCATTGTGTGGGGTTGCTTCTCATCCAAGGGAGTGGGCTCACTCACAATTTTGCCCAAAAACACAGCCATGAATAAATAATGGTACCAAAACACCCTCCAACAGCAACTTCTTCCAACAATCCAACACCAGTTTGGTGAAGAACAATGCTTTTTCCAGCACGATGGAGCACCGTGATATCTAAGTGGCTCGGGACCAAAACGTTGAAATTTTGGGTCCATGGCCTGGAAAGTGCCCAGATCTTAATCCCATTGAGAACTTGTGGTCAATCCTCAAAGGGCGGGTGGACAAACAAAAACCCACTAATTCTGACAAACTCCAAGAAGTGATTATGAAAGAGTGGGTTGCTATCAGTCAGGATTTGGCCCAGAAGTTGACTGAGAGCATGCCCAGTCGAATTGCAGAGATCCTGAAAAAGAAGGGCCAACACTGCAAATACTGACTCTTTGCATAAATGTCATGTAATTGTCGATAAAAGCCTTTGAAACGTATGACGTGCTTGTAATTATATTTCAGTACATCACAGAAACAACTGAAACAAAGATCTAAAAGCAGTTTAGCAGCAAACTTTGTGAAAACTAATATTTGTGTCATTCTCAAAACATTTGGCCACGACTGTAGTTGGTTCATTTAAAAGCACGGATTTCAAGCTTTATGGGGATATATTTCTCATTTCGATGAAGCAAGTATTCACTGAAATTGCTGTTGTAAAACTGTAGTAAAAGCACAGGTCTAGTCTGAACTTCTCCCCCAGAGAAACATCAGTCTATAGTGATCGGTGATTGGCTCCTGTACTAGAAGGCGGGTCTTCATTCGCCATATTGACCGATACACTTTTCCCCATTCAAAACTATACGAGTGACATGTCTTGTTTATTCTATAGTCTTTGGCATAACGCAGACAGCTGATTGGCCAGAGTGCCAATGTATGTAGGATATCTGAAGCATCTTCTCTTAGTATTTGTGAAATTTTGTCCAGTTGTAGCTTTGGTTTTGCCATGGTGGAAAATGAGGCATAAAATTGGCAAATACTTGGAGAATGAAATGTAGAGTTGGATATGGGTCAAAGCAGTCCAGTCAGGATGCTTTTAGCTTTTAAAAAAATCAATGGAGCTGAATTAGATTTTACACGCACAATGCTGTTGATCAAAAATGAAGTTGATCAAAAATGCTCTTTACTTCTTTTGTTGCCTTATTTATTTCGAGCTTAACTCCACAAGACGAGTGTGTGTTTTAGCAGTAATTAAAGCTTTTATTTAGATTTTCACATTGACACCATAAAGTGTTTTGAAAGCACAGAACACATGACCAACTTAAATGGATAATTCATCCAGAAATAACAATTAGGTCATATTTTACTTACCCTCCACTTCTTCCAAACCTGTTTGAGTTGATTCCATCTGTTGAACACAAAATAAGAAATACTTAAACCATTTTCTTTCGTACTATGAAAGTCAATGCTTACCATTTTCTTGAAATAATCTTATACAGGTATTCATTAAAGTACAGTATGTAAACGTTTCATTCATTTTCCGTCGGCTTAGTCCCTTTATTCATCAGGGGTCGCCACAGCGGAATGAACCGCCAACTATTCCAACATATGTTTTACACAGCGGATGCCCTCCAGTTGCAACCCAGTACTGGGAAACACCCATACACACTCATGTAAATGTTTATTTTGACAAAAAAAAGTCTCAAATATTCTTAGTGGAAACCGCAGCTTATTTGTTTTCTAATTTATATATTGTAATTTGTTTTATATAAATATAGTTATGCATAAATATACTTATTTTATTATAATATCGTTTATTTATTTATTGTTTATTTACTTTTTATTTACTTGATTAAATACTGTGCATTTAGATGTTTGGCATACTGCTTTTACCTAGAGATTACATCAAATTAAACAAGGAACAGGTGAACATAATCAGTAAACCACTGAGTAACTATGGGAAACTATAAGGAAGCCAAGCAACCAAAAATAAAACAGAGGAAGTAGAAAAACAAACGATATGTTTACACACTGTACAAAAAAGAGAAAAAAATATTGTGTTTTTCTAGGTTCTTGTAGTTCTCCAATGTTATTATCAACACAGGCTCATTGTGAAAACATACCCCGTATACATTTCTAGAGAGCGCGAATTATGTAGCCAGAGCTACGTATGGCTGCATTTTGCCTTTACAACGAACGCTACGGGGCGGTATGACGGCTTCTTTTTCTTTTTGCGTTACCAGCTGACCGCTTACCTCCGTATGGATGGCTTTTCCGCTGTTAACAGTTTGTCCAGTAGCTCGCCGCGTACGTCGGCAGACTTAAGATTCAGAGAGAAGTTGACCGCGTCCTGCGAGGAGCGATTCCAGAAAGCAGGTAAAACAAAAACAAAAGGCAAAAAATTAAATAAACAAGTAAATAACGGGGTGAGGTCGGCGCCAATAGCCTAGTGGTTTAGTGCGCCGACATATAGCACTGCGGTGCTCGCGGCGACCCGAGTTCGATTCCCGGCTCGAGGTCCTTTGCCGCTCCCTCCCCTCTCTCTGCTCCCAACTCACTTCCTGTCTGTTCTATACTGTCCTATCTAATAAAGGTTAAAAACCCCTGAAAAATATATAAAAATAAATAAATAAAATAAAAATAACGGGGTGAGAACGTGGTAAGATCTGAAAATGTTGTAAAAATCAGGCGGTTGTGAGGGCTTTTCTTTTTCTGGATTGCTTTTAAAAACACTATCGGTTGGGTTTAGAGAAGGGGGTGGGCGGGGGTATCGGCAGCAGCCTCTGGTGGATTTACGCGAGAACAGCAGGCGCGAATGGCACTAGCAAGAGAAATTTGAGATCTCAAAAAGCGTACACAGCAGCCTCTGGTGGATTTACACAAGAACAGCAGGCGTGAATGGCACAAGCAAGAGAAATTTGAGATCTCAAAAAGCATACACAGCAGCCTCTGGTGGATTCGCGAAAACAAAAACTGCAAAAAAACGTACCATCTGGGATGTATTTCGCGCTGTCCAGAAATGTATGCAGAGGTGCGTATTAATAATGAGCCTGGGTTGGTTATTAGGGTTATTGAGTTTACACTTGCCTATACTGACCATGTATTACTCATTCATTCATATGATATCATTATTTTTACTGTTTTACTGGTTTTTGTAGCTTACACTGAGGTGATAATGGTATGGGTTTATAGACCCCCAAAATTCCATTGTTATGTAAATGATCATGAAAAGTTTGCATTTTATCCCATAAGACACCCTACATTGTATTTTAATTACTGTAAAATTACTCACATGATGCTTTATTCAAATTTGCTCACGTTTATTTCATGCATTCCACATCATTTACATTGACTAGCAGAAATTTGTCTCTATTTACATGTTTGCATTTACTTTATGTGTAATTTACTTGTGCAAATATTTAAATTTGCATACGGTGTAAACCCAGCAAGACTCCATTAACATGACTTCTTCACATAATTTTGATTATGTTTTTGATCATGTGATTTATCGGATTTATCATGCAAAAATTGTCATTTTATTTGTCTATATATGAAACTATTATGAATAAAAAATGGACTGTAATATAAAACAACAAATAAATCAGATTTATACAAGCAGATCAACCCAATATATATACAGTTAAGGGCAAAATTATCAGCCCTCCTGTGAAATATTATATTCTTTTTAAAGATATTTATCATGTGATATTTAATGGAGCAAGGAATTTTTTACAGTATTTCCTATAATATTTCTTCTTCTGGAGAAAGTCTTATTGGTTTTATTTCGGCTAGAATAAAAGCAGTTTTTAATTTTTCTAAAACCATTTAAGGTCAATATTATTAGCCCTCTTAAGCAATATTTGTTTCGATTGGCTACAGAACAAACCACTGTTATACAATGCTTGCCTAATTACCCTAATTTACCTAGTTAAGCTTTTAAATGTCACTTTCAGCTGAATACTAGTGTATTGAACAATATCTAGTCAAATATTATGTGCTGTCATCATGGCAAAGATAATCAGAAATCAAAAATCAAGAAATCAGCTATTAGAAATGAGTTATTAAAACTATTATGTGTTGAAAAAAAACTTCTCTCAGTTAAACAGAACTTGGGGGGAAAATATAAAAGAATTCAAATCTAACACATACAACCATAGGCCAATAAGATAGCGTTGTTTTTATCCAGCATGCTAATTTAAAATCAGTTCCAAAAGACACAAAAAAAAATCCTATGGCACACATTATGTTTTCATTATCGGACCTCCGTGAAGCATGCCGGAGCATAAAGCATCATCCTCATCAGTATGTGATGCATGACTGGCTAAATTGCAAATGACTAAATCAATACCGCTGCTTTTTTTAATTACAAATTTGATAATAAGTAAAAAGAGCCCCACAGCGGAGAAGTGAAAACAGTCGTCTCAGAATAATAGCGTTGCCGCATGGGACGGTATATTTGATAAGAATGCGTGGGGAATGGTAATGTGCTTGGCAGTGGTTTGAGGAGAAGGTTGAGAGCGGTGCGTGTGTTTTCCTGCAGTGCAGTTTTGAGCTCTACTGGACCGACAGAGACTCTCAAGGTCAGATCAGAGACACATCAGGGTTCGGTACTCAGTTCCACACTCTTTCTTCGAGACGTTTTGGCAGCTGGAATACAGTTCATGCTACTAACAGTTACAGCCAGAAAAGGAGTAAACACGAAGCTTTTTAGTTTTTAGTCGGTGTCATGTGAACAACATGTAAATGTTTTAAAGGGATAGTTCACCCAAAAATGAAAATTTGCACACTATTTACTCACCCTCAAGTGGTTATAAACCTTTTTGAATTACTATTAATACATGTAAAATTAACATTATTAGTAAGCTTATGGCTCTTTGGGGCATTAAAATTACCATTGTTGTAATCTCATCTGGAAACTTTGTGTCCAATCAAACGCTGTCATCATCATATTAATGATGTCAGAGTTGGTGTTTTATTCCGATCGGACTGTTTTTCACCATGTATTAACTAATATTAAGTAAGCATCAGGGCAGCGCAGTGGCACAGTGGGTAGCGCTGTCGCCTCACAGCAAGAAGGTCACTGGTTCGAGCCTCGGCTGGGTCAGTTGGCATTTCTGTGTGGAGTTTGCATGTTCTCCCCATGTTGGCGTGGATTTCCTCCGGGTGCTCCGGTTTCCCCCACAAGTCCAAAGACATGCTGTATAGTTGAATTGGGTAAGCTAAATTGTCCTTAGTGTATGTGTGTGAATGAGAGTGTATGGGTGTTTCCCAGTGATGGGTTGCAGCTGGAAGGGCATCCGCTGCATAAAACATATGCTGGATAAGTTGGCAGTTCATTCCGCTGTAGTCACCCCTGATTAATAAAGGGACTAAGCCTAAAAGAAAATGAATAAATGAATGAAGTATCAATAATCTCGTAAAGCATTTATTAATCGTAAACATTAATTAATGCATTATTAAAATCCAAAGTTAACATTAGTTAATTCACAATGAGTTAACATGAACTAATGTTTACAAAGATGAATAAATACTGTAATAAAGGTACCACTAATGTTAGTTCATGTTTGTAAATACATTAACTAATAGACCATTATTTTAAAGTGTTACCTAATGAAAATGTACTATTTACTGTATTTACTCACCCTCAAGTGGTAATAAACTTTATGAATTACTATTTATATATGTAAAACTAACATTATTAGTGACCTTATGGCTCTTTGGGGCATTAAAATGAGCATTGTTGTAATCTCACCTGGAAACTTTGTGTCCAATCAAACGCAGTCTAGGGTGTGCATATTGATGATGTCAGAGTTGGTGTTTTGTTCCGATCGGACTGTTTTTCACCATGTATTTACTAATATTAAGTAAATATCGATAATCTTGTAAAGCATTTATTAATCATGGTTCAACATTAACTAATGCATTATTAAAATCCAAAGTTAACATTAGTTCATTCATGAACAACGTTAGTTAACTTAACTAACATGATTTAATGTTAACAAAGGTGAATAAATACTACTAACATTAGTTCATGTCAGTAAATACATGAACTAATGAGCCATTATTTGAAAGTGTTACCAAATAAAAATTTACACACCATTTACTCACCCTCAATTGGTTATAAATCTTTATGAATTACTATTAATACACGGTAAACTAACAATATTAGTGAGCTTAATGGTAAAATTATCCAACATAGGCTCATTGTGAAAACGTACCCCCTTATACATTTCTGGAGAGCGCGAATTATGTAGCCAGAGCTACGTATGGCTGCGTTTTGTCTTTAAAACGAACGCTGGGTGGGGGTTATTGGTTGGTTGGTCAAGCAGTCAGTCAGTCAGACAGCGGCCTCTGGTGGATTTACACAAGAAGAGCAGGCGCGAATGACACCCGCAAGAGTAATTTGAGATCTCAAAAAGCATACACAGCGGCCTCTGGTGAGTTCGCGAAAACAAAAACTGCAAAAAAAACGTACCTCTTGGGATGTATTTCGCACTGTCCAGAAATGTATGCAGGAGTAAGTATCAATAATGAGCCTGGGTTGAAATTATCATTGTTGTAATCTCACTAGCAAACATTATACCCAATCAAAAGAACTCTTAGGTGTGCATTAGTGATGTGCGGATGGCGGTTATATCAGCAGACGCTCGGACGTCGGGTGGGTCGGGAAATAAAAAAATACATTATGATTAATTGCGGGTGGGTCGCGGGTGGATGAGTTTAATTATGAATGATTTTTGCATTGTATTTTTTAAACACATTTGTTAAAGCAGAAATGGAGGCGAAACCGATCCGAGAGAAACTTAAAAAGGGAGAATTAAAAATAAAACAAAAGGAAGGAAAGAAAAGTGCCGCTTGGGAGTGTTTAAGCAAAGGTTAACGAGGTTGAATCAAGTGCTGGGTATGTAATAGGCTATGCAACGGCTGTAAAGCGCTTTATATGAAAGCCACAAGACCGGTACCTCAAATATGAAACATCATGTGTGTGCTAAATCGAAAGGCCGGTCAAGTCAAAGTCAGACAAGCACTTTAAGTTCTTACATTCGTCAGAACAGCAAAACATACCACTGGAATTTACGTGGATGCATGTGTGGATCTGTGCTGCGGTGCTGCCTTGATATACAGTACACCCCTTCCATGTTGTCTCTGGCAAGGGATGCGCAGATTAACTCACTGAATCTGCTGTTAATAACGAATGATCCACGCTGATCATCATGCTTATAACAAAGAATTAGAATTATTAAAGTGACGATCGGGTGCGGGTTGGGTGCAGATATATATATCACATAAAGTTATATGTGCGGGCGGGTGGCGGGTGGATGATTAGTATGAAGCCGCGGATTCGGGCGACATTTCAGCTGATCCGCGCATCTCTAGTGTGCATATTGATGACATCACAGTTGGTGTTTTGTTCTGATCGACCTGTTTTTCACCAGGATTTTACACTCATAGGATTTACATGAGAACAAAAAAACAATGGTGTTTGAGGCTCACTGTATGTCATTATCATGTACTGAACTCTTATTATTCAGCTATGTCTAGATATATCCAGATTTTCATTCTACGGCAACTTTAAAAATTTATGCTCAAGGGATACTGATTTTTTTTATTTAACATTTATGACGATTTTCATGCTATCTATGACTATTTTATTTTACATGACTGTTATATTATTATTTTTTTTCTATTATCTATTTTATTAAGATATATAATTCAACCCACCAATGTACATAACCGGAGCGACTGTGTTACATGCCACTACTGAAAAACTCCTGCATTTGATGATAATGTCAAGCCCCTGAAAACAGGTCTTTGCATTGCAGCTTAAAAAGAAAGCCTAATTACTTTTAATGAGATGTAGACAGACTCCTCCGCTCCCATGGCCAACTGAGACCACAGGCTTCTGTATATTTCAAGAGGACTGCACTCACTCTGCTTCCTGTCCCGTGTCGAGCGTGGCCCGCAAACTGCAGAAACTTTGAGTCAAAAGTTCTGTTCTCCTCTTCTGATGACTCACTTGCTAAAACAAGCATTAAGATCTTATTCACTAGCAACTGTGGCATGCATGTACCTAGATCTATTAATCATTTTACTAAGAATGTTCCAAGATTAAACATTTTTGAATAAAATCTTATATAGGAAAACTTAGCAGCCAAAAATGCTAAATTATATTATATTTCTTCTTGTCAGAAGTTCTGTAGTGAGTGACGCAAAATTTAAATTCTGTAAAATTGTCTCAGGAATTGGCAAACTATGAAAAAAAGATTGTGTTTTGAAGTTAAACTTAAACATATCTAACATTAAACCATATTTGTATATATTTTACTGCCTCATATTACACGGCTGTCTGGAAAACTTGTTTCTGATTGGTAAGTTGCGACATTTCAAAGTGTGTTATTCCAAGATAACAACCGCTGAATAACATAGGCTCATCTGGGTATTTCAAATCATCTTGGCCATCAGTGATTACATTCACATTCATATTTATCATATAAAAATACATATTTAAACGTTTGTCTGTCACGACGCTGTTTTTTGACAGTTTGGCGCCATCTTGTGACTGAATAATGTGCAGATTAGTGTTTACTCCATTAGCTGTTTGCGTTTTTGACTGTTTGGCACCATCTTGTGTCTGAATAATGCGCAGGTTAGTGTATACTCCATCAGCTGTTTTCGTTTCTGTCAGCTTTGCGTTTTTCACTGTTTGGCGCCATCTTGTGACTGAATAATGCACAGGTTAATGTATGCTCCATTCAGCTGTTTTCGTTTCTTTTCGCTTTGTGTATAATTAAAGAATCAATAAACTATTACAGCTCAGCTCAATGTCAAATTTTTACATTTCGTGGCAAGTATCTGTGTAATAAGCAGGATAAAGCACATCCAGGCAGTTGTTATCGCAGAATAAAGCCCAACAGGCTTTTTGGTAGCTTGAAGCAAAGCAGAGAGCTGTTGTATAAGACTAAAGGTGTTATTCTGCAAAAACAACCATCCTTCGAAAACAACCATTTAATTCTTTAGTTAAACGCAAAGCTGACAGAAACGAAAACAGCTGATGGAACATACACTAACCTGCGCATTATTCAGTCACAAGATGGCGTCAAACAGTCAAAAACGCAAAGCTGACAGAAATAAAAACAGCTGATGG
>CAIGQV010018552.1:3563928-3591947 GCA_903798115.1 Danio jaintianensis
AAAGCTGACAGAAACGAAAACAGCTGATGGAGTATACACTAACCTGCCCATTATTCAGTCACAAGATGGCACCAAACAGACTAAAACTTTGATCGTATTCACTGATGGTCAAGTTGATTCGAAGTTCCTGGATGAGCCTGTTATTTAGCAGTTGTTATCTAGGAATAACATACCTTGTAATGTTGCAACTAACCAATCAGAATCCAGTATTCCAGACAGCCATGTAATAATCTGTGATAAAAACTGCCTGAATGTACTTCATCCCTTACTTATGAACTGACTTTTGATGTTGAAAATTCAACTCTACAGTTTAACAAAGTGACTTTTACTGGCATTTTAGTCGTTTGAAATAAAATATAAGGTATAAGAAATAACATATAAAGAAATAAGTCTGTAAAATAGCAGAAAATGTACTGGAAGTTTATTACAAGGTTTTTGTAGCGTAATATACAACACCAACCCAGACAATATATAACTTAAAACTATTAAAAACATTAATAAATGTCACTTTTTCTAACTTTTCATGGTTAAAAGTTGTTGGAAGAAAGATCAAGCTCCCATTATGCAATTCAAAAGCATAAATAAAAAAAATAAAAACATGAATCATGAATTTTTTTTTGACAGTGTAGCTACATAATTTTGACTTCTATTTAGAAGGTGAATCCGTGTTTTTCCTGCAGTGTTTTCTGGAACAGGAAGTATAGTCTGATGAAGTGGTCTCACACCTTACGCTTTCTCAGCACCGTGCTGTAATTTGGTCCCTCATTGACGAGGGCTGAGCAGGCACTGCGAACCGACAAATAAAGCCTGTCAGTCAGACTGCTGTTTAAAATCAATGTGACACATCTCACGGGTGACATCTAAAGCACATTTTCATGCCGTGCCTTCATCCGTGTCATTAGTAATTTATCAGATGTGTTTTTTAGTGCAGGATCCCTATGAAGCCGTAAGATACAAATCAACCCTCAAACCCTCATTCATTAGACAACTCTAACAGCGCCAAAAGGTAAAAACTCGAGCTCGTGTAAAAGGGATTATGCAAGATACTTAAAGGTCCCATGAAATTAAAATAAAGTTTTTTCGATGTTAGTATCAGTATTGTTCGTTTTTAGCATATCTATAAGCTAGTGCGCACCAAAACAATGTCAAAATTCACGTTTAGAAGATATAAAACTGACATAAACATGTAAGGCTTGTAGCACTTCCACCTAAATGAATCAACAGTTTTATTCACGTCACCTCATACTTCAGTTTCTCATTAAATCATGACCAATCAAATGCTCTCTAGTGTCTGACATGCCCCGCCTCCTTTTCACATTTGATGCGCTTGAGTTGAACCACTCTCACTGGCAGAGCGGTGATAAAGCAAAACGCTATTGGCTGTTTTATGAAAAGGGGAGGAGCTACACATTTTAGCTCTTAGTCCAAGCCTCTCTTCGTGTGTCAGTTGAGATTACATATACACATCGAATAAAAATGCACATTTCAAAGCACTTCACAGGACCTATAAGCCATCATATAATAGTCAGTTTTGATTTCTGTATGGTTTTAAAGGGAGGCTTATTATCATTAATGTGCCCCAATTATACTTTATGCAGTGTGTAATGTACAGTAGCTGTTTGTGAATGTAAAAGGTCTGCAAAAATCTTTTAAAAATCTTTTAAAGTTATTTTTTCCAAGGATCAATTTTAAACTATTGTCAGGAATTTTTTTACAGATTTTCTTTTTAACTAAAGTGGGGAATGTGTGTGTGTGTGTGGAGATGGTCTTAAAGAGCTCAGTATAACGGGAATTTACTAGCTTACTTACTATATTGTTTTTATTATTTATGTTTATAGTAGGGCTGCACTGTGGCGCAGTGGGTAGCATAATCGCCTCACAGCAAGAAGGTCGCTGGTTCGAGCCTCAGCTGGGTCAGTTGGTGTTTCTGTGTGGAGTTTGCATGTTCTCCCCGTGTTGGCGTGGGTTTCCTCCGGGTGCTCCGGATTCCCCCACAAGTCCAAAGACATGCGCTATAGGTGAATTGGGTAAGCTAAATTGTCCGTAGTGTATGAGTGTGTGAATGAGTGTGAATGGATGTTTCCCAGTGATGGGTTGCAGCTGGAAGGGCATCCGCTGCATAAAACATATGCTTGATAAGTTGGCGGTTCATTCCGCTGTGGCGACCCCTGATTAATAAAGGGACTAAACCGAAAAGAAAATGAATGAATGAATGTTTATAACAATTTGGTAAAAATGTGTTTTCTTGCCAAGTTATCCAAAAGAAGCATATTTTATTTAGAGACAAATAAAAAGCACAACCACAATTGTGTTTTCTTCCCTTTCCTCTCAATTTTCTGCCACTAACAAGCTTTGACACGATGCTCAATTGGTACTAATGGGCCCAAAGTGTGCCAAGAAAATATCCCCCACATCATTACACCACCACCACCAGCCTGAACCGTTGATACAAGGCAGGATGGATTCATGCTTTCATGTTGTTGAGGCCAAATTCTGACCCTACCATCCAAATGTCACAGCAGAAATCGAGACTCATCAGACCAGACAACGTTTTTCCAATCTTCTATTGTCCAATTTTGGTGAGCCTCAGTTTCCTGTTCTTAGCTGACAGGAGTGGTCTTCTGCTGCTGTAGCCCATCCGGCTCAAGGTTGGACCTGTTGTGCGTTCAGAGATGCTCTTCTGCATACCTCGGTTGTAACGAGTGGTTATTTGAGTTACTGTTGCCTTTCTATCAGCTGGAACCAGTCTGGCCATTCTCCTCTGACCTCTGGCATCAACAAGGCATTTGCACCCACAGAACTGCCGCTCACTGCATATTTTCTCTTTATCAGACCATTCTCTGTAAACCCTAGAGATGGTTGTGCGTGAAAATCCCAGTAGATCAGCAGTTTCTGAAATACTCAGACCAGCCCTTCTGGCACCAACAACCATGCCACGTTCAAAGTCACTTAAATCCCCTTTCTTCCGCATTCTGATGCTCGGTTTGAACTGCAGCAGATCGTCTTGACCATGTCTACATGCCTAAATGCATTGAGTTGCTGCCATGTGATTGGCTGATTAGAAATTTGCGTTAACGCAACAGAAGAATGCAGTGAGCATGTGCATGAAGTGTTTCTTCTTCAACGTGCTGAGAACAGACAATAAAAAAAAAAAAAAATTGGACCTATATAACTTTTAATGCGACTCTGCTAGTCATGTAGTTCAGTGTTCCCAAGCCTGTTCCTAAAGGCACACCAACACTGCACACTTTCAAACACTTCCTAATTAAACACACCTCGATGAACTCATCGAAACATTAGAAGAGACTCTAAAACCTGAAATTAATGGGTCAGACGAGTCACATTAAAATATGTACTGTTGGTGTACCTCAGGGATAAGTGTTGGGAAACACTGGTCTAGTTATACAGCATTGCCAAGTTTTGGTCTTGTTAGAAATGCTGAGTTCATATCCAAATGCAGGGTATTTCAGCATGACGTTTGATTTAGCATGTTCAGATGACTCATGCAGGTCTCCTGAAACATTAAGTAATGCTACGAGAACATCTGCATCTTGTTGTGTTGCTTATAGAGCCCCAGGCTGTGCTCTATTTGTGTCCACATGCAGTTCATCTCTGCCAGATGGCCATTTCTCAGACTGTGCTTTAATATCACAGTACAGCATGATGCTTATGAAGAGATACTAGTCTCCTTCGTTGAGCGCTTTCACTTCAGCAGCCCGGATGTCTGCTGGATTCATGAATATTAACTAGATCCCTACGAAAAAAGAAGTGCACTTTAGCATAAGAAGAGTCCTCACTACAGAAATAATGGACTTGTGTGTAAAGTGAAAGTAATATTTTCGAACACTTGCATGTTATTGTCACGTGAGGAGACGAATCTCGGACAACAAAAGTAAAGATCCAAGTGCATTTAGATTAGCCGTACAGGCAGGCGATGGTCAATACAGGAGCAAAACAGGAACATCCAGGTCATCCAAATCATAGTCATCAAACAGGCGTAAGGTCAGTACAGGCGGCGAAAAAGCATACAACAAAAAGACAAGGCTTGGGTCCAAAATACAACAGACAAAACAAAGAACTAGAAACGCTTGAAACAACGAACAGTGATCGCAAACAAAGACTCAGCCCTGAACTGGTGTATGTGTGGTGTATAAGTAGTCCAGATGATCGGTGCTGATGGGATTCAGCTGTGTGTGAGTCATCAATGGTGAACAGCAACCAGTGTGTGTAAAACGGCATGATGGTAATTGTCGTTTAGTGTTAGTGTGATATGTGTAGTTCACCAGCGATCTGCCAGGAGTGGATCTCTGCTGATCATGACAGTTATTTAGGATTATTACACGGCTCTCTGGAATACTTCATTCTGACTGGTCAATCATCACATTCCAAGGTATGTTATTCCCAGATAACAACCGTTAAAATGAATAACACAACCTTATCCAGGTACGAATCATTTTGACTGTAAATATATTCATATATGTGCTTATTTCACTTCACTGTTCTTGAATTTTTGCGACTGAATAATAATAATAATACATACATACATACATACATACATACATACATACATACATAGGTTAGTGTGGGCTGCAAATAATAATATGTAGGTCTTTTTGCATGTTTTTCTTAATTAAAGAGCTAGTAAAGTAATAAGCAGGATAATGCATATCCAGCCAGTTGTTTTTGCAGAATAAAAGCCTTTGTGATATTCTGTAACAACAAAACTCCAGCATTAATTCCTTACTGTGAGTGTAAAGCCTCCATATTTTTTTTTAGATGAGAATGTAGTTGACTAAACTTCAAACATACAGTTTATTTATAAGCATTGCACCTGTTTGATAATGTGTTTGTTTTTTAAAGATTTAGATTATCCAATGTGTAAGCAGCCATTTAACTGCTGGGAGCAACCTTACCATGGACACTTCTTCTGGAATCTGCTGTACGTCTCTGTAGTGACCAAACATGAAATATTATTTGTTTTGGGTAAATCTAATGGCAATTTTGGGTCTCTGTCATCTGTTATTTGTTCGGAAATATATTATTTTATAAATTAACAACATCAAGTTTTATAACTTTATATAAATTAAATGCTTTATCAAAACTTGCCATCACTCTTTTATTGTTTTGCGTAGCATCTTTATATTGTTGTTTGTATATTGTAATATTGTTAATCAATAAATTATGTTTTATATAAATAGTACTAGCATTTTGTCATGTAAAACTGTGTTGATTGCCAATATTGACACTGTTCCATCAGAAAGAGATATGATAGTATAGTAGTAAATTTAGTAAACTTAAACTAAGCAAACTTTGTTCCTTACACAAATATGTTTTTTTAAACACCCTATGGTTGTTTCTTTTCATACCTGTGTCATCAAACTGATGTATAAATGCAATATCACACTTGTAGCAATGAAATATAGCTTTATATTAGCACATATGGCAAAATCATTGCAATGCTGTTATACAGTCATACTGACTTGACTTGACTTTCTTTATTATCCACAAGTGGAAATTTATCCTTGGCTTCACCACGTAATTACATCAACATTCACATCACATATGTCACAAGCAACACAAATACATTCAATATCATCACATAAATCACATAAAAAAACTCAATTAACAATATTCATATGTAAAACCTAATGGCAGTCACCACAAATTACATTTGATACACATTTTTCATCACTTGAGGTTGCCTAAAATGTCTTTTTGATGGCAAAAGCTGATTTTTACTGAACAGCTTTTTGTGTGATATTGTTAATGCGTGTGCATATTTTCTTTTGGTTCCATCAGGATGACATGACGCAAATCTGTCTTTAGTTTATGTAGCAATGCTGGGAGAGCTCTGTCAGCCAGTAATTTGTCAGATATAAAGGACAGGGCACATCAACAGGCAGCAAGTATGTAAAATCAATGCTGGTTTGCTGAATGGCTTTTCAAATGGGAGTAAGATGAGTGTTTGCTGATGTAGACCTGAGTGTGTCAGTCATTGGCTGATTGATTGATGGCTTACTGAGGGCACAAGCACAGACCCGCCTGTGGGATATCATTTTCCTAGCTAACGAACAGACTTGATAAATAATAAAACAAAGTAAAATAAAATCAAGAAAAATATTCTGGTTTTCTATCAAATTCGATTTACTATTCATTGTTGTTTTCTTTCCATTGCTGACATTTTGCATTGAAGCAGGACATTTGAGTGAGACATATTGTCCATTAAATAGTCAATTGTTTTTAAATGAATTGCATTTTCACTAGATACTGAGAACACTGATCAGTGCATAATTTGTAAATGAATAATTTCCAGAACAGAACATGACGCCACTAAGCGGTTATAGCGAGAAAAAAACATCACATTTCTGAACTGTCTTTAATTATTTTGACCCCATATAACGTTATGGGTCAACCATGGATAAAAAACAAACATGTAGCTACAAACATCACTATTCCGTTTACTAACACCACTGACATTCAGTTCACTTCACTATTATGTGCCAAGTGAACATGACTCACTCTGTCTAATCTTCAAGAAGAGCCCAAAGTTACCTCTTCCGTCATGTTTTCTGGCTGACTCAAGATCACTTTGCTTCTGTCTCCCGCTATCCTGATCCAGGGCCACAGTTCCATCTTCTCGAGATCTTTTGATCAGGCTCATTATCAGATTTACTCATTAATAAAAAAATTTAAATATGCTTGACTGCGCAGGCTGCACGGTGGCGCAGTGGGTAGCACGTTCGCCTCACAGCAAGAAGGTCGCTGGTTCGAGCCTCGGCTGGGTCAGTTGGCGTTTCTGTGTGGAGTTTGCATGTTCTCCCCATGTTCGCGTGGGTTTCCTCTGGGTGCTCCGGTTTCCCCCACAAGTCCAAAAACATGTGGTATAGGTGAATTGGGTAGGCTAAATTGCTAGTGTATGGGTGTTCCCAGTGATGGGTTGCAGCTGGAAGGGCATCCGCTGCGTAAAACATATGCTGGATAAGTTGGCGGTTCATTCCGCTGTGCTGACCCCAGATTAGTAAAGGGACTAAGCCGAAAAGAAAATGAATGAATGAATGCTTGACTGCCTCTTTGGCATTTTGAAAATACAAATATTATTCAGGTAGGCCACTAGGCCAATATTATTTATTTTCGCTGCTCACTGCACGCGAAACAATAATCATCAACCAATGAGAGTGATTGTAACCGTAAGAAAGCTGATTGGTCGAGAATATTGTTGCTGGCCAAACACGACTTCTGCTTTAACTTGGGCATGGTCACTAGCTTTATGTGTGTGTGCACGGACACACAACCCACACAGCCTTCGCTTGTACTCATTCACATTCTCTCTCTCTCTCACACACACACACACACATGCAGGTATTTTCCACGCACACGTTAATGCCGGATCAATTAAAATAAATACCAGAACCAAAACACGAATATCTGACATTTTACGGAAAAGGATCCGGCTCAAATTAAGCACTGACATTGATATAACATTATACTGAAACATTATGAAAACACTTTGAATAATGTTATTATAACCAAATGTAATGTTCATACATTGTCAAAAAATTGATTGTTTTGAATGTTCTAAAAACTATTCACCATAATGTTTTTATAACTTTCTGAGAAATATAGGAAATGTTCTTAGAACATTAATATAATATGGTCGGAATGTTCTAATGATGTTTTAAAAATCATTCTGTAACATTATTATAACACAAGATTGAAACATGAAAACGTTATTATAACCAAAAATAACTCAATGGCAATGTTAAGGGAATGTTTTAAGAATCTGAAATTGTCAGCTGGGATGTTAATCCTGAAGGACCACTGTTTCAGCTAAAAATCTTCTTTAATTTTCTACTGAAGAAAACACATCACCTACACACCGGATGGCCAGTGGCTTAGTAAATTAACAGCAACTCTTCATTTTTGGGTGAACTGTCCCTTTAAGACATTTTGAGGTTTGTGTTCTGACTTGATTCTGCTTGGAAAACACATTGAAACAATATTAGGGCACCGAATATACACCAATACACATTGACAAGAGAATATACACCAATCATTTCACCACAGCCTGAACTACTAAGACAATGATGAATTCCTGTTTTTGTCATTCAAAACAAACATGCAATCATTCATTCATTCATTTTCCTTTTGCTTAGTCCCTTATTTTTTAGGGTTTGCCACAGCGGAATGAACTGCCAATTATTTTGGCATACGTTTTACGCAGTGGATGCCCTTCCAATCGCAACCCAGTTCTGGGAAACACCCATACACTCTCGCATTCACACACACACACTCATACACTACGGCCAATTTAGTTTTTCAATTCACCTATAGCGCATGTGTTTGGACTTGTAGGGGAAACCGGAGCACCCGGTGGAAACCTACGCCAACACAGGGAAAACATGCAAACTCCACACAGAAATGCCAACTGACCCAGCAGGGACTCGAACCAGCGACCTTCTTGCTGTGAGGCAACCAACAAGCAATCAAACAAACGAAATGAAAGTCTACTATCTATGTGTTCCTTGGCTCCTCATAATAGCATTATTGTAACTTGCTGATATCTGTTATCCTTCAACAGTCGGGTCAAAAATATTCAGTCTTACTGATTATCAAGTCATTTTCAGCCACAAAACTGTCAATCATGAGATGTTGTGTGTGTGTGTGTGTGTGTGTGTGTGTGTGTGCGTGTGTGTGTGTGTGTTTCTGCATTCGCTGTAAACTCGAGACTGTTTACAGTTTATGAAAATCCCAGATCAGCTGTTTGCGAGATACTCAAACCACCTCGTCTGCCACCAACAACCATTCCACAGTCAAAGTCACTTAGATCACATTTCGCCCCAACAAGGTTCGAGTTACTGCCACGTGATTGGCTCAGTAGATATTTGCATTAACGAGCAGCTGTACAGGTGCACTTTGGTTTGCAGTATTTGCATGCATTATTATTTTTAAAGAAAATTAATTGAACTGTAATTTCTACTTTAATTTGTAACTACTTTAATACATATTGTCATGACAACAGGTTAAGTTATAATACTATTGTCACAATCACCAGCGATCCAGGCTTGTAGATCGCTGGGAATCATTTGCTGCATCCCAATTTGCATATTTATACTACACCCTAAAAGCATGTACTTTTTTTGTGAAGGAAAAGTATATACGTTTGAGTGTGTAACAGAAGAGTATGCAAGCTTTGGGACATAATACTTCCTCGTTAACAGATATGTTGCTTAGTTATGAGCCCTGTCAATCATCCACACATCATCCACATTTCTTTCATATTTAATGACCTACCTTATTGGAGATTCATCAGCAGGATAATCTGACATTCGTGAGTCTAGAAAACGTGTCAGAAAACGTGACTTAAATATTTTCCAGTGGGCTAGATATTAATTAACAGTCATACAAACAGGCGACGTGGTGGCGCAGTGGGTAGCACAATCGCCTCACAGCAAGAAGGTCGCTGGTTCAAGCCTCGACTGGGTCAGTTGGCATTTCTGTGTGGAGTTTGCATGTTCTCCCCGTGTTCGTGTGGGTTTCCTCCGGGTGCTCCGGTTTCCCCCACAAGTCCAAAGACATGCGGTATAGGTGAATTGGGTAAGCTAAATTGTCCGTAGTGTATGTGTGTGAATGAGTCTGTATGGATGTTTCCCAGTGATGGGTTGCGGCTGGAAGGGCATCCGCTGCGTAAAACATATGCTGGATAAGTTGGCGGTTCATTCCGCTGTGGCGACCCCAGATTAATAAAGGGACTAAACCGAAAAGAAAATGAATGAATGAGTCATACAAACAACTTTACCGAAGCCTCTCTACTTGACGGTTGGTCTTGAGCATCCATCATGTTTGTAGTTAATTTACACTTTTTACCCGCCTTTGTAGTTCTAATCGAATTCACGTTTGACGCGCAATGTACTGTGGGCAATATCAGCGGT
Organism: Danio jaintianensis; assembly: GCA_903798115.1. Classification (NCBI taxonomy): domain Eukaryota; kingdom Metazoa; phylum Chordata; class Actinopteri; order Cypriniformes; family Danionidae; genus Danio; species Danio jaintianensis. The sequence goes on from CAIGQV010018552.1 coordinate 3,573,858, forward strand.
TAGAGTATGGACGCTTCTACACTTAAAATTTTTACCGGAAATAGTAAACCATCCGGGATTTTTTGCCATACTCTTTTCAACATACTATGGTTTGGGACATATTAATTCTATTTTCAAATACTATTTAAGACGGATAGTATGGAAATTGGGCAATTCACTTTCACTCAGGACTACAAATCTGTCATCATATGGACTACAAATCCTGTCATGCACCACACACTCACACCTGTTCCGGTTTTCCGCTGATTGCTAACACACACAGCTGTTCAAAATGATTGCATGGACTTTAAAAGCAGCACAGACACATACACCAGTTGCTGAGTCTTGTTATACTTTATTGTGAACATTATGACGCGTTTCCCTTGCCTCGCTGTGTTTGACCCTTGCTTTGTTCTGTTTGTTTATGTTGCTTGCTGCCTACTGACTATACGCTCGTTAACTGACCACGCCTCTGGATTCCCTGCATGCATCTGTTTGCCCCTGTTTTGACCATTGCTTGCCTGACCATTCTCATAATAAACCTACATTTGGATCCTCAATTCCGTTGTCCAGCGTCCATCACATTACAACTATACAGTGAAACGGTAATACAGTGCACACAATACATTTATCAAAATACTCTTTTCTGGAATTTTTGGTTTCTAGCTGAGAAACAAGTATTGAATGATTTTCTTTGGGTAAATGTAACATCACATGACATCATTTACAAGCTGTTAAGCTCTTTTACTGGTTTTACCATGGTATTTTTCTAAGTATTATATAAATAAGTATTGCATTATTCTATAATTATTGTATACTTTCTTAAGTATTGTATAAAGTCTGCAGTCTAGCATGAACAGCAATTGTGTTCTTAAAGGGGTAGTTCACCCCTGAGAGTGAAAAATGAAAATGTCCTCATTATTTACTCACACTCAAGTGATTCTAACCCTAAGTTTATTCTAACCCTAAGTTTATTACTTTTGTTGAACATAAAACAAGATATTCTGAAGAAATTTGGATAAATACAAGCAGTGACATCAATAGTAGGAAGAAAATGATACTGTGGAAGTCAATGGGCCCTATCAAACACATGGGACAATGTGGCGCTAGATGCAATACAAGTGATTTCTTGCTACTTTAAGCCTTTTTTCCAAATGCATTTGTTCCCATTTGTGCACCCATGGGCATGCTGGTCTGAAAAGGACCAGTGTTAAGGCACAGTGTGTTGCACATTGTGCAGTTTTTTGTTGTTGTTATGGTTATTTAAAAAGTGTGGTAGTATTAAGTGGGACCAAATGCTTGTACAAGTTGCTTATTACACACACAGGGGCGCACAGCAGCATCGAAACATCTTTAAATATGAAAAATTCAAGAATTATAATGTAAAAGATTATTATTGTCTACATAAATATAAAAACCACTTCCTCCTTCAATGCCTTCTTCAGCTCAGGGGACTTTGGTGAATCCGGCTCATTCTGTAGATGGTCTGCTAGCTGTAACCTCATGCATGAATAGATCTGTTTCCTCACTAGTGACGCATTTTTCCACTTAAAGCAAATCAGGATGAACATGAACAGGACGTGTGTACTTAAAGGGGTAGTTCACACAAAAATGAAAATGTCCTCATTATTTACTCACACTCGAGTGATTCTAACTTTATGAACCTTATGAATTTCTTTCTTTTGTTGAACATAAAACAAGATATTCTGAAGAAATTTGGATAAATACAAGCAGTGACATCAATAGTAGGAAGAAAATGATACTATGGAAGTCAATATGCTCTATCATACAGCTGGGACAATGTGGCGCTAGACGCAATACAAGTGTTTTCTTGCTACTTTCAGCCTTTTTTACAAATGCATTTGTTCTCATTTGTGCACCCATGGGCATGCTGGTCTGAAAAGGACCAGTGTTAAGGCATATTGTGTTGCATATTGTGCAGTTTTTCTGTTGTTGTTGTTATTTAAAAAGTGCGGTCTGTTTCCTCACTAGTGAAGCATTTTTCCACTTTCCACAAAGTCATGTCATGTAAATAGCAAATCCACCATGGTGCAACCACAACTCGTTCTTAAAGACAATGGAAGATTAGACTCTGATTAGTTTAATGCACATTATGCCCAAAACACACCCATAGGACATGGACAACCCTGTTAGACCGGGTAGTTTAAAACACCATTTTTGAAGAAAAAGAAGATATGTTTATGTAGTTTGAAGTTTTACATTTATAAGAGCTGTAATTTATTGATCTTGAGACAATTACACCATAGGACAGTTTTGAGGTTTGGCTCGGGTTTTAAAGGTGCTGTATGTACGTTTTTGACTGTTCTAAAGCATAAAAATACCATAATATGTTTGCAGGTATTTAAGAAACATGCTAAGCGAACATTCTTGTTTATCTGAAAAACAATGCTGAAGTCAGATATTCTGCTTTGAAAGTATCTGTTACGTGCCGGAACTGCTGTCTTTGTTTTGGTCATTTAACCCACCCAATGCCAGTTTAGCCAATTATATTTCAGCACCTCGGGTTGCCTTGTTGGAAAACAGTATATTTCATTCATTCAGTCATGAAGGCTCTCAGAGCATGCGTCCGCGACCGAAACGTGACCTCCAGTGGACAGTAACAGCCTCCGAAATGAGACACAGATTCAGAGTTCCACATGAGGTTATTAATTAACAAATAATATAAATATTAGGAACGTAAACATTAGGTGAGCAGATTACATTGTAACCCCGTGTCCCAACAACATAATACGTGATGAGATTTGCAGTGATAAGCAATTGGGCTGTTTAAACCAGACGAAACACGACAAAAATGTAAATACAGCCATTCAATAGCAGAGAATAGTGCACTTACTGCACTCCAACGAAATGGTAAGGTTTATAATCTTATTAATACATATTAAACCTCTTTAACATTACTAAATGTAGATGCTGAATCACTCATATGTTGGCTTGCACTGAGTCACAGTTCTAAAGTTCAATTTCAAACGGTTTATTTCATTTTTAAGATCTGAGGTGAACTATCTGCTGCTGCTTTCAGTAGTATGGCAATAAATGTCATGTAAAATGGCATTCAAATTCACATTATTAGCATTTAACACTGAATAAAGCACATGAGGTGTACCTGAGGTGATCATTGTCAGTTTTCTGTTGTTCACCTGTGAGAAATAGAAGCCGTTTATACAATATAAATTTCAGGTGTTTCGACAAAAACTCCTTTTAATATGGAAAATATTCCTTCTATCGCATGCCGTTGCTTTTATATAGAACACGACCTAAATCTGGCTTAAATCAGCCTTTAGGCTCGATAGTCAGGCACACTCCTGTTGGTGTCATCAATCTGGCAACCTGCGCTTGCGTGTGTTTTGATCCAGGAGTGCAAAAACTAGTTCAACCATTGTGTGTCAAACTTACATACAGCACCTATAAAACATGTCAAAACAGAGCAGTTTTTATAACAAGAGTTTCATGGAAGACAAAGATTTACTGCATTTTAAATTATGACGATACTACTTTTATTAATTTTTGTCATGTGTGACAGTGAAAATGCAACGTCACGCCAACAACCCATATACAATAATATAAGAATATACAAAAAGAGTGCTGGATTTTGAAAATATTTGTCTATTGCAGGTACTCGTTTCAAGATGAGGAGGACATGTTCATGGTGGTGGACCTGCTGCTGGGAGGAGATCTGCGCTATCATCTACAGCAGAACGTTCACTTTACAGAGAGCACCGTCAAACACTACGTGTGTGAAATCGCTCTGGCTTTGGACTATCTGCGCAACAAACGCATCATCCACAGGTAATGACTGCAGGAAGACGCAATACGCATTAACAATCACACAAGCACATTAAAGGGGACCTATTATACCCTTTATACAAGGTGTAAAATAAGTCTCTGATGTCCCTAGAGTGGGTGTGTGAAGTTTCAGCTCAAAATACCACACAAATAATGTTTAATAACTCTCTGAAACTGCCCCTTTCAGGCTTTGATCCTAATCATGCAATTTTGGTGACTGTCGCTTTAAATTCAAATTGTGCTCTTTACAAATGTGGGCGGAGCTACAAATGCCTACGTGTCAGCATAGTGGCACATTCAAAAACGTCCTATGCTAATAAGGGAGAGATGGTCACTAGTGGGCGGGGCTTTTCCCCTCTGATGACACGTACAAAGGGAGAATGTCAATCAAAGTGTTTCTGCAGACTGTTTTTATCAAGTGTGATTATAAAACATAAAATGAATACATTTTGATCATTAGAAGCTGGTTATATTCACAGACTGCTGCAACACAACTGTGTTTAAACCCTTATAAAAGTGACTTTTGCATAATAGGTCCCCTTTAACAACCAGTAACAATCACACATTCACAAACATATGACGCTGACCCGCATGCAAAAAATACTATAGTAATGTATAGTAAATACTATAGTATCTTTGAGCCATACTATAGTAAAGTACTTGACTTAATCTGCTGTGGTGGTACTGTAGTTGCTATGGTAACACAACAAATATACAGTAGATATACCCAATACTGTAGTTTTTCACAACTATAGAGTATATTATACTACAATACATAAACTAGAGTATACTACTTTATTTATTATCAGTTCACTTCAGTTAATACTACAGTATGATGAAGAATTCATTAACAAAGTGTTTAATATAGTATGGTTCAAAAGCACTATAATTTACTGTAGTATGTTTTTAAAGTTGGATATAATATTCTTTGTTTTCTGGTTTGCTTGAATCAAATAATAATTTGTCTGTTAGGGTGCTTTCACACCTGCCTTATTTAGTTCCTTTGAATCGCACTAGAGTTGGTTTTCCTTCTTGGTGCGGTTCGTTTGGGCAGGTGTGAGTGTAGCAATCGTACTCGAGTGCGCACCAAAAGCGAACCAAAAAAGCTTTCAAACGAACCCTGGAGCGGTTCGTTTGGGGTGAGAACATGATCCGAACTAAAACAGACCCAACCGCAAAAAGTACTGCGCCTTTTTGGACTAATCCAGCTGCCGTAGTATGATGCGCTGTGCATTATGGGATGTGGAGGAAAAATATTTGTTGACAGCGCTTTACCAACAATTTTAAACAGAGAGAGAGGGAAAAACATTACCTGATGGATCGTTGGTAATATTTCCGGAAGATGACCATGTCGCAGTTCACGCCTCCTCCTGAAGTGACTTGCGATGCGCCTTCGCTGTTTGCAATGCATTAAAACATTGTTTTCCAGCCGCAGCAGCGCTTCATTCTCGAAATGTATAGTTTGTCTAAAGTGATGTATACAAACTATATAGTATACTATGACCAGGGATACAATCAGCCAGTGCAGTCGTCCCTCCATAGTAAAAAGCGACATTTTGTGTCTGCCGGTTTGTTTCCTTGCGGGAGTTCCATTGGCATTTCCCCCGCACGTTAATTCTGACCAATCGAAAAGCAGTTTAGGAAATACGTTCAATAACATCTGGCCAATGAGTGGTGTGGATTTTGTCACATGACTGCATTTTGGTTCTTTTCAACTGGTTCGGACCAAAGCATTGGTCCAAACCAAAGACCACATGTATCATTTGTTGCCCTTGGTCTAAACCAAATGAACCGAACCACAGATGTGAAAGCACCCTAAGATTCTATGTGTAACATTTACCAGCGATCCAGGGACTGTAGATCGCTGGTGAACTACACACACATCACATGAACTACCACTACCAGAATGCATTGCTCCAATCAACACCCGCTCCAGCTGACCATCATCCGGACGGACACACACACACACACACAGCTGCGGTGCATTCCACCTAATTACCTAGACTATATATTTCAGTTTGAGTTCCTCTCTTGTTGTCTGTTGTTTATTTGTTGCTCCCAAGATGCCCGTGTGTTTCCTGATTTGTCTTGCCTTGTTTGAGGTCTGTTTTGTTATAGTTTTTCAAAAAAATTTTTCAATGCTGCGTTTGGATCCGCACTTTGTTTTTCTCGTCTGCACTACACATCGGACCAAGACACTATGATTGTGTTCAGGGTGTGTAACAGAATATGAGGTCTGGCTTTATTTTTACAGTTTACATTAGATGTCTTGTAAATATTATAATCATAATCACTTTTGAAAAGGACCAGTCTACCTCTAAAAAATTGCACATTTGTTTTTATTGTTGAGGCAATAAATAAGTCTAATAAATAAACCTATTTCATTTGTCTGAGTACTACAGTAGTATTCAGCTTAAAGTGCAATTTAGGTTGCTTTCACACTTGGTTCAATTGCCTGGACCGAACCCAAGTTCGATTGTCCCCCCTTGCCACCTTCTCGGTTGGTTTGTGTTCACACTGTCTGTTTTCCTTCTGAACCCCGATACGCTTGCGTCATCGAGCTGCTGTTTTGTGTACGGCTGTTACTAGGTGACGGACTCGAAAGCAAAGCGCCAAAATGGAAAGACGTACGCATATCACGGTCATTCTACTTTTACTGAATCTTTTGGTTTTGGACATACAGAAAGGGACTCGCGTCTGTCTGCCGCAAAAATATTATAAACATTCAGAACATCACACAGTGTCTGCAGAAGCTGTTTTTGGAGGAGACAAGCAGACATTATCACTGTGCTTGCCCTGGCTCAGTCCCGCTTGTCAGCAAGGTACAGTACGTGATACATAGAAACACACGCGCACGCACACACGCACACACACGAATGAGCGTTATGAATACGATAGTTTGTTGTACTGTTGGCAGTTCACTTCCGTTATTTGGTACGATTGCATTCATACCAGAAGTGAACTGGACCAGAGTTCGCGTGAACCGTACCCCATACCATCTCTTTCAGGTGGACTCGGGTACGGTTCGTGGGTGCGCACCCGAGTTCACACTAGCTAAACGTACTGTACTCTGACATGAAATGAACCCGGGTGTGGACCAAAAGTGCTAGTGTGAAAGCACCCTTAAAGTCTTAACTAGGTTATTAGGTTAACTAGGTTAATTAGGTTAATTAGTCAACTCATTGGACAACAGTAGTTTGTTTTGTAGCCAATCAAAAATGTAATTTCTTAATCAGGTTAATAAATATTGACCATAAAAATAATAATTTTATTTCAGCCAAACTTAAAGTATTATTTCCTTATCTCAAATGTATGTATGTAGGTAATTGCATATTACAACATAAACAGAATATTCAGAACCCAGCTTTTTGAAACCGGAAACAAATAAACAGAGAGCTGTGGACAAATGTGCTGTTGTACCGTCCCAGACAGAAGCACGAGTGGAAAGATAATCAGGGCAAATGAAAGACTTCATTGACGCAGAGAGTAGGAATTCGTCAACAGCTATAAAACACTTTAGAGGACTTGGGGAGATTACTTAATCTCTGTTCTACACAGGTCTGGATGCAGGATTTATTTCTCTGACAGTTTTAGCCTGAGGACTGCGCTTTGTATGCATGCAGGCGATGTTCTGGTGATAAGCAGATGGACCTTGGTGGACCTTGTTCATACTTTTCTCAATTCATATTTGTGTGTGTGTACTGGCTTTGGTGGTTTACAAGGGCAGTATTTTTGTTTAATGACATGGGCATGACCTAGTTGTACTCTGTTATGGTGGTTATAGGATAGGGGTGGGGTAAGGCCATATAATAAGCAATTTTTACTGTATAAAATACATTACGTCTATGAAGAGTTCTTGTAAACCACAATCAATGTGAGAACCACACATCCCCACAAGTATAGTAATGCCAGTAAGTAATGCACTTAAATCACAAAGAATAAAGTATTTTGACAATGTAAAAGTGCGGATTGTATCCTGTGAGGGATAGGTTTAGGGGTAAGGGGATGGAATATACTGTCTGAACAGTATAAAAATCATTACATCTATAGGAAGTCCCCATAAAGATATCTGTTCATGTGTGTGTGTACTAGTTTTGGTGGTTTACAAGAACAGTTTTTTGTATAATGACATGGGCATGACCTACAGCACATGACCTACAGACCTACTCTATTACTGTCGTTTACGAGGACATGCCTGATGTCCTTGTAATTCTAAACTCTTCAAAATCATACATAACTGGGTTTTTTGGACATTCTATTTTTCTTGTGAGGGTTGGGATTATGGGTAGAGCCATATAATAAGCAGATTTTACTGTATAAAATACATAACTCCTATGGAGAGTCCAAACTTCCAAAACAAACATGTCTGTGTGTGTACCTTGTATTCCTCACATCGTGGGGACCACATGTCCCCACAAATATAGTAATTCCAGTCAATTTTGACCTTGTGGGGACATTTTTCAGTCATAAATCACATTTTTTGCTTCTAAATCACAAAGAATGAAGTATTTTGACAATGTAAAAGTGCAGATTGTTATTTATGATGGGTAGGTTTAGGAGTCAGGTGATAGAATATACAGTCTGTACAGTATTAAAATCATGTCTATAGGAAGTCTTCATAAAGATAGCTGTACTAGTATGTGTGTGTACTGATTCTGGTGGATTACAAGTTTTTTTTGTATAATAACATGGGTATAACTTAGTTGTACTCTATTAATGTGGTTTATGAGGACATGCCTGGTGTCCTTGTAATGCTTCAAACATCATACTTAATGGGGTCTTTTGAGATTAAATTTTTGCCACATGTTTTTTGTGAGGGTTGGGTTTAGGGGTAGGACCATATAATAAGCAGTTTTTACTGTATAAAATACATTAAGCCTATAAAGAGTCCCTGTAAACCACCGATACCAATGTGTGTGTGTGTACCTTGTATTCGTCACATCTCCACAAGTATAGTAATGGCAGTAAATTTTGACTTTGTGGGGACATTTTTGGGTTATAAATCACATTTTGTGTGTGTGCGCGTGCGTGTGTGTGTGTGTGTGCGTGTGTGTGTGTGCGTGTGTGTGTGTGTGTGTGTGTTCAAATCCATTCTTTAGCATTAGCTGCCTCTGGTGTAATGGTCTGTTACGGTCGTGTTGTCAAAATCTGATGAAAAATGGCAAACAATTTCCTCCTGCAACTGCTGATAGTAGCTGTGAGAGAGAAATCTGGACAGAAGAGGACAGAAGTCTGGAAGTTTTATCTTTGTTTATCTCCATCAAAAAAACAAGAGAACATAGAATTGCTGTAGAAATTGAGTACTCTATTTGTGATGAAAAAAAGGACACACTTTTGATTGTGTAACAAAAGATTACTATTAAGCTTTGGGACAAACTACTTGCTCGTTGACCATTGTTGTTGCTTAGTTACGTGTCCTGTCAATCATAATGTCACATCATTTATATTTCATATCAAATCAGATGACTTGGATAACTTGACATGTTTTTTACCCAGGGCCTTAGCATTTATGCTAGTTAGGTTTAGGTCAGGGTTTGGGTTAGGCCCTCTCATTAAATTCTATATTTCTGAGAGTATACATTTGAAATCATATTCTATGTCGCATAATGGCAAAATTATATCCCAATATATAATTTTATTGTGATCATGAAATGTCTGTACCCATATTGTCTAAATATTGATGCAAAGGTTTTTTTACTGAAAGCAGCAAATATATCTGCATGACATTTTGATAAAGGCTGTGCCATCCAAGGGTCCTGACCGAGTGTTAATACAGTATGTGACGACGTGGCCATTGTGTATAACATGGGTTCCAAGGTGGGGGTTGCCTGGTGATTTCCAAAAATGTTATTAAACTGTTAGTAGTACAATATTTTATCCATATCCTGCAAAAGATAAAAAAAAATTGTAATTAATAGTTAATAGTTTTTCATTTGATTGCAACTCCTTGCGTTGTTACATTAGATTAACGATAAAAATAAAAATACAGATCACAACTGAACATGAAGGAAATTAAATCAATAATGTACTTGTTGTGCTCCAAATGTTGTGCTCCAAACATTGTGCCCTTCCACCATATTAGGTGAGGTTCATGTTGAAATTAATCATGAATAAATGACTATAAAACAACATATGGTTAGACTGTTGCATATATAGTGTTGATACAGTCAATATGCTTAAAACTACCTTAGAGGATAGTGGGACATAGGATAGTCACAAGTCCCTGGCATTGTTATTTCAGGGGTCGTGGCCCGAAAAGTTTTGGAAACCCCTGGTGTATAACACTGGTATTCTAGGACAGGCTATAAAATCCCACCTATCTGATCTTTCTTATATTTCTTTTGTTAAATGTGGAATTATTAGTCTACGGAGTGCTGCAAGTATCTGTCTTAGGCCCTCTGTTGTTTTCAATATACAGTATATGCTGTCTTCGAATTTGTAATTATTTAATTTACTGAATCCTTGACATGTTTTAATGAGCATTAATGCATGAAAATACATCTGATGTTGTCATTATAGAGGTATACTGTACTTCAGTACAATTTATCAGTATCTAGTATGTACAGTCGTGGCCAAAAGTTTTGAGAATTACATAAATATTGGAAATTGGAAAAGTTGCTGCTTAAGTTTTTATAATAGAAATTTGCATATACTCCAGAATGTTTTGAAGAGTGATCGGATGAATTGCATAGTCCTTCTTTGCCATGAAAATTAACTTAATCCTGAAAAAAACTTTCCACTGCATTTCATTGCTGTCATTAAAGGAGCTGCTGAGATCATTTCAGTAATCGTCTTGTTAACTCAGGTGAGAATGTTGACGAGCACAAGGCTGGAGATCATTATGTCAGGCTGATTGGGTTAGAATGGCTTGACATGTTAAAAGGAGGGTGATGCTTGAAATCATTGTTCTTCCATTGTTAACCATGGTGACCTGCAAAGAAACGCGTGCAGCCATCATTGCGTTGCATAAAAATGGCTTCACAGGCAAGGATATTGTGGCTACTAAGATTGCACCTAAATCAACAATTTATAGGATCATCAAGAACTTCAAGGAAAGAGGTTCAATACTTGTTAAGAAGGCTTCAGGGCGTCCAAGAAAGTCCAGCAAGCGCCAGGATCGTCTCCTAAAGAGGATTCAGCTGTGGGATCAGAGTGCCACCAGTGCAGAGCTTGCTCAGGAATGGCAGCAGGCAGGTGTGAGCACATCTGCACGCACAGTGAGGTGAAGACTTTTGGAAGCCTGGTGTCAAGAAGGGCAGCAAAGAAGCCACTTCTCTCCAAAAAAAACATCAGGGACAGATTGATCTTCTGCAAAAAGTATGGCGAATGGACTGCTGAGGACTGGGGCAAAGTCATATTCTCCAATGAAGCCCCTTTCCGATTGTTTGGGGCATCTGGAAAAAGTGTTGTCCGGAGAAGAAAAGGTGAGCGCTACCATCAGTCCTGTGTCATGCCAACAGTAAAGCATCCTGAGACCAGTCATGTGTGGGGTTGCTTCTCATCCAAGGGAGTGGGCTCACTCACAATTTTGCCCAAAAACACAGCCATGAATAAAGAACGGTACCAAAACACCCTCCAACAGCAACTTCTTCCAACAATCCAACAACAGTTTGGTGAAGAACAATGCATTTTCCAGCACGATGGAGCACCGTGCCATAAGGCAAAAGTGATATCTAAGTGGCTCGGGGACCAAAACGTTGAAATTTTGGGTCCATGGCCTGGAAAGTCCCCAGATCTTAATCCCATTGAGAATTTGTGGTCAATCCTCAAGAGGTGGGTGGACAAACAAAAACCCACTAATTCTGACAAACTCCAAGAAGTGATTATGAAAGAATGGGTTGCTACCAGTCAGGATTTGGCCCAGAAGTTGATTGAGAGCATGCCCAGTCGAATTGCAAAGGTCCTGAAAAAGAAGGGCCAACACTGCAAATACGCTTTGCATAAATGTCATGTAATTGTCGATAAAAGCCTTTGAAACGTATGACGTGCTTGTAATTATATTTCAGTACATCACAGAAACAACTGAAACAAAGATCTAAAAGCAGTTTAGCAGCAAACTTTGTGAAAACTAATATTTGTGTCATTCTCAAAACTTTTGGCCACGACTGTACATGAAAACAGCTCTTCATGTTTATGAGCCTCCAGCTAATGTAAGATCTCTCCCCTGAGACGGAGTTCCTACTGGGCCTCTGAGACGAAAACAATACACCCTGTTTTATGCTCACGGCGACTTGAATTATTAACACTAGAGTGATGCTCAATTAACAACATCTGAGTGCACAAGACACTTCAAAACAGGATGTGAAGGGTGGAAACAGAAAATATACACCATTGTTCCATTGTGACTGAATTATTTTTCTAAACTGATGTTTGAGTTACATTTAGTACCATATTAAAGAGACATTTAAAGGCTTAAATAGGTTAATTAGGTTAACTAAGCAAGTTAGGGTAATTAGGCAAGTCATTGTATAATGATGGTTTTTCTGTAGATGATTGAAAATATATATACTGCTCAAGGGGGTTAATAATATTGACCTTTAAATGCTTTAAGAAAAAAAATTAACTGCTTTTATTCTAGCTGAAATAAACCAAATAAGACTTTATCCAGAAGAAAAAATATTACTGGAAATACTGTGAAAAATTCCTTGCTCTGTTAAACATAATTTGGGAAATATTAGAAGAAAAATCACATGCTAATAAATGTGACTTCAACTGTATATAGTGTATCAGAAATGTATACATAGATGCTGTACATAGTGCTTAAAACCAGAAACAGTATTTAAAGTCAACATGAAAACCAAACAAAATCCAAAGCACTTTTAACACTGACTGCCTTTTAGTTCATGCTGACAGGCAATTGTCTTTCACATCCAATTTATCAGTATGAAAGAAAACACTAGAACAGACAAACTGTCAGCAGTTAGTGAGGGGAAGTCAGCAGGAGCCCAGTGCTGTAAACACTAGCCAAAATCACACTTTATCTTATAAATACAAGCCAAAGAAGAACCTGATAACTTCCAAAAAAAGGCTGAATTTCATGATAACAATGACAGAAAATACATGCAAGTAATTGTGGCATAATTATATCAATTGCCTATTTTCATGCATATTTAGTAGATTTATGTGTAATTAGACATATGCAAATTTTCAATAAATCAATATATATATTGATTGATATGGTGGGCACTTCAAAATACTGCAAATAAACATTCGTTCATTAATTTTCCTTCGGCTTAGTCCCTTTATTTAACAGCAGATGCCCTTCCAGCCGCAACCCAGTACTGGGAAACATCTATACACACTCTCATTCACACACTTATACACTACGGCCAATTTAGTCTACACAAGTGAAGTTTATTCATAAACTAATTTCGAGAGGAGCACGTGCTTATGATTGATAGCAGCTGGTCCCGCATTAGCTAATGCATGGTCCACCAATCAGATGATTCCTAAGTCACTATAAATAACCAGAGTATCTTACCTTAGCCATCTTCGTCTTGAAGAATCCCCCCTTCCACCCCTACTCCTCCCCTTTCCTCGACAAGGCAGCACGGAGGCCCAGTGGTTAGCACTGTTGCCTCACAGCAAGAATGTCACTTGCTCAAGCCTTTACCTTAGCCAAGTTGACATTTCTGTGTGGAGTTTGCTCTCCTGTCAGCTCAGATCAGCTCAATCAGACCACAGAGAGAGAAATCTTGTAGTGTTGTGATTTGCCATCTTGGAACGCATTTGTTTGGCTCTCTAGCTGTGTTGATTTGACTGTGTTTGTATGAATCTTTAAGAATACGTCACATCTGATTAGGGCTGGGCGATATGGCAAAAAAATTATCACAATAATTTTTTTCATATCAGTCGATATCGATAATTATCACGATAAATGTCAAATCTTTATATCTATCAATTTTAAAGGCTTTTCAGCATGCCAATCCCTTTGTGCAGCTGATTTAACACATTTTGTGAAATGTTTTAGCTGACAATATTAATTAAAATATAATAAACATTCATTCATTCATTTTCTTTTTGGCTTAGTCCCTTTACTAATCTGGGGTCACCACAGCGGAATGAACCGTCAACTTATCCAGCATATGTTTTACGCAGCGGATGCCCTTCCAGCTGCAACCCATCACTGGGAAACATCCATACACACTCATTCACACTCATACACTACGGACAATTTAGCTTACCCAATTCACCTATAGCTCATGTCTTTGGACTTGTGGGGGAAACCGGAGCACCCGGAGGAAACCCACGCCAACACGGGGAGAACATGCAAACTCCACACAGAAATGCCAACTGGCCCAGCCGAGGCTTGAACCAGCAACCTTCTTGCTGTGAGGCGATTGTGCTACCCACTGCGCCACCGTGCAGCCCAAATAATAAACAAAAGAACAATTTTAATTCAGCATTTACTGTTCAAGTTTTCAACAACCAAAGACATTACCCTACAAGTTATTGTATATTATTGTTCAACATCAGAACAAAGTAAAACAGGTTTGGAACAAGTAAAACGTGAGTTAATGGTGACAGAATGTTTCATTTTGGATGAACTGTCCTTTTAATGGTGAGTATGGTGAGTTTAGGGTGAAATATCCTTTATATATTTCATTTAGGGGTGCCAACAATTACTTGATGATCTGTTGATTGTCAATAACCCTTTAATCGATAGACCTTATCGAAGACTGATTACGCATGGACATTTAAAGGTTAAGTTATGCTTTGCAATGTGAGATGCGTCCACGAGTGGAGTCACTCTCTTGACATTTCATATTGCGGGATGCATAAAACCCTGTTATGCACAGATCTCGGTTGTATCCGCGTGTGTTTTAACCAATTTTATCTGACAGATTGGCATGAATAGGCCTATGCAGACTCTCATTTTAAAAATTGCGCATCACGGCCGACATGCAGGGAGCCTCTCCATTCACACAACGAGTTTCTGAGTTCTCTCATTTTTATGACAGAGTTCGTTCTTGCGAGGGAATCTAAGAATACTTTCAGTGCTGCGGATAGTTTGTAAAGACTGTCCTGCTCATTCATACCGCTTGGTTAAACGAATTAAACTGAAACCGTGAAGACAGTTTAATGGATTGTTTTGGCACTAAGCATATACAATAGCGAACTTGTTTTGAAGCGCTTCGCCTCAGATGTTATTCGTTCTTCTTGTTTATGTTGTAGATAACTGACCAACAAAACAAAGTGCAACTCGCACTGTATGGCTGTAAACTTGTACTACGTGCGGCTGCAAAATGCCTGTGCAGCGTTACGCATAAACATTATCGAACACTTATCGAACTGTCATTATCGTTTTATCGGAAACATATATCATGATAATTATCGTTATCGAATTATCGCCCAGCCCTACATCTGATTTTATTTATGGCATATGCGGCAGCTCCAGCTGAGGCCTGATGTCTAGTCCAGTTTCATCTTTGCTTTGAGTTTGTTCATTGGCCTCCACTTTTTGAAGGGGATAGTTCACACAAAAATAAAAATGTGCTGTTAATTTACTCGAGATTTAAGCCTAACTTGACGCTCTCTCCATTGTAGTATTTGTAACCAAAGGAGCCACTCTGAATAACTGTCATGATGAAACAGTGGTGAAGAAGTCAGCAAGTGGAGTTGGGTTGTTGCTAGAAGGGATACAGCTGCGGCCTGATGTTAATGAGAATTATTATATATCATTTCTTAAATGATCCATTAATTGTAATTTATTAATGTCTACCCCAACCCTAAACCCAACATCACAGTAATGTAAAAATATGAATTGCTGTTGTACAGTCTCACAAAAAGGATGCTATATTGATGTATCCGCAGCTGTATCCCTTCTAGACTTTACCGTGGAGTTGCTAAATTCATTCATTTTCTTTTCGGCTTAGTTCCTTTATTAATCTGGGGTCGCCACAGCGGAATGAACCGCCAACTTATCCAGCATATGTTTTACGCAGCGGATGCCTTAAGCTGCAATCCATCACTGGGAAACATCCATACACACTCATTTACACTCATACACTACGGACAATTTAGCTTACCCAATTCACCTATACCGCATGTGTTTGGACTTGTGGGGGAAACCGGAGCACCCGGAGGAAACCCACGCCAACACGGGGAGAACATGCAAACTCCACACAGAAATGCCAACTGACCCAGCCGAGGCTCGAACCAGCGACCTTCTTGCTGTGAGGCGATCATGCTACCCACTAAATTTTTGATAAATTAATTAATCATGTACAAAATTAATAGGTTGTGATAAAATAGAGGGCACTCGTGAAGATGTTTGCTTTTAGTACAGTTGCGTAAATGACTAATTTAGTACGGTGGCCGAGAGAGCTGAATGCGCTGCAACTTAAGAAAACACATGCAAATTGAAAAATTAAGGAAACATCTTCATCGTTTTGACACCACACATGCTACAAATCCTGACAACACAAATATAAATAGACAACACGTTTTTTAAAGTGGATTAATTGTTCACCTAAAGAATAACAATGTGCGCTAACAATATAAACGTTGTCAATTTTGATTTCACATGGACTTTAAAAGACAATAGCTGACACGTTCACGCCACTGGCCACCACTTCCGGGTGGGCTGTTGGTTTAGGGGTGTTGAAGAGTTGGTGGGGAGTGGCTGATGGGTTGTGATTGCGAAGTTGAAGAGCGGTGGCTGATTGATTGAAAGAGAAATTGCCGGAGGGATAGGGGCATGGGGGGCACTTTCGTTTTGAGGAGGCACTTTCTCTCCAAGAGAAAAAATGGGCAGGTCCTGAATCATCCAAGGCCCCCCCCTCTGCACGTGCCTGCCCCAGCACAAACACGAGTGACATTTTTGTGGGTGTTCTACTGTCTGTTGTTGCTAAGCAACCATCAGCTGCACTCTCAGAGGAACCACCACTGACAAACCTTTGCTGCAGCTCTGATACAAGTCTTATTTATGGAGGAAATTCAGGCATGCCTGGAAAAAGTGGTAAGCTGCGCATCTCTGTTTGAAATAATGAACTTGAGTGAGCAAAAGACGCAATTTGCGAACAAAAAAATCATACATAATGATCCTTTAACTTAATAACTTTTTTCCAGTGCTGGGTTGCGGGTGGAAGGGCATCCGCTGCGTAAAACATATGCCGGAATAGTTGGCAGTTCATTCTGCTGTGGTGACCCCTGATTAAGCCAAAGGAAAATGAATGAATGAATGAATGAATGAATGAACTTAATAACTTAAGTTAACTTAAGTAATTGGCAGTATCAAGATGTACAACGTTTTATTGGTTGTTTTATTGGACAAATGGCAAGTAAACAGTGTGCTGCTCATTTCGGTTTGAAATGGCAAACTTGAGCGAGGAAAAGACACGATTTGCGAATAAAAAAATCTTACATTATGTGCCTTTAACTTAATAACTTAAGTAATTGGCAGTATCAAGATGTACAATGTTTTATTGGTTCTTTTATTAGACAAAGTGCAAGTAAACAGTAAGCTGTGTGTTTGAAATTACAATCTTGGGTGAGCAAAAGACGTGATTTGCGAACAAAAAATCATACATAATGTGCCTTTAACTTAATAACTTAAGTAATTGGAAGTATCAAGTACAACGTTTAATTGGTTGCTTTATTGGACAAAGCGCAAGTAAACAGTAAGCTGTGCGTCTCCCATTTGAAATAATGAACTTGCGCAAGCAAAAGATGCGATTTGCAGACAAAAAATCGTACATAATGATCCTTTAACTTAATAACTTTTTCCCAGTACTGGGTTGTGGCTGGAAGAGCATCCGCTGCGTAAAACATATACCGGAATAGTTGGCGGTTCATTCCACTGTGACGACCCCTGATAAATAAGGGAATAGGCCGGAGGAAAATGAATGAATGAACTTAATAACTTAAGTAATTGGCAGTATGAAGAAGTACAATGTTTCATTGGTTGTTTTATTGGACAACGGGAGAGTAAACAGTAAACTGCGCGTCTCCCATTTGAAATGAAAAACTTGAGCGAGCAAAAGATGTGATTTGCGAACAAAAAATCTAAAATAATGTGCCTTTAACTAGCTTAATAGCTTAAGTTAACTTAACTGAAATAATTGGCAGTATCAAGAAGTTGTTTTATTGGACAAAGGGCAAGTAAACAGTAACACATGTCCAGCTTTGTCCAGGAAAGCTGAAAAGCTTCATCAAGCTCCACTAGCGAACACTCAGATGCACACAATGGGTGTTATTGAGGAGTGTGTGTGTGTGTGTGTGTGTGTGTGTGTGTGTGTGTGTGTGTGTGTGTGTGTGGGTGTGTGTGTGTGTGTGTGTGTGTGTGTGTGTGTGTGTGTGTGTGTG
>CAIGQV010018552.1:3613765-3636752 GCA_903798115.1 Danio jaintianensis
TAGATAGATAGATAGATAGATAGATAGATAGATAGATAGATAGATAGCTTGATGCTCTTGATCTTCTGTTTATCTGTGAGCTGTGTTGTCTGTAAACAGTGCATGAGGA
This sequence comes from Danio jaintianensis, assembly GCA_903798115.1. Lineage (NCBI taxonomy): Eukaryota > Metazoa > Chordata > Actinopteri > Cypriniformes > Danionidae > Danio > Danio jaintianensis. The sequence continues at coordinate 3,613,875 of CAIGQV010018552.1, forward strand.
GCTGCTTTGCATTCAGATCAACACTGCACACATCTACAGCATCTACTCTCTCTGACACAGGGACACATATGCATATTCTTAGAGGAAAAGAATCCCATATGCCTTTTCGTACTCACACACACACACACACACAGCACCTGCTCCAGTTCCCTCAGCCTGTGGCGATGGCAGATCTTCATCAAGGTGAACCGCTGACTTTGACCACTTTACTCCGCGGTCACAGAGTAGAAGAACTGACCCACAAATCAGAATAAAACACATTATTAGAGCAGAAAGGAACAAGTACAGTTTGGAAGATGCGTGATATTTATTTAACAATTTATTCCTAAAAATATGGCTATAATATAATATAATATAATATTCATTCATTCATTCATTTTCTTTTCAGCTTAGTCCCTTTATTAATCAGGGGTCGCCACAGCAGAATGAACCACCAACTTATCCAGCATATGTTTTACGCAGCGGATGCCCTTCCAGCTGCAACCCATCACTGGGAAACACCCATACACTCCCATTCACACACATACACGATGGACAATTTTGCTGTTACCCAATTCACCCACAGCGCATGTGTTTGGACTTGTGGGGGAAACCGGAGCACCCGGAGGAAACCCACGCGAACATGGGGAGAACATGCAAACTCCACACAGAAATGCCAACTGATCCAGTCGAGGCTCGAACAGCGACCTTCTTGCTGTGAGGCGACAGCGCTACCCACTGTGCCACCGCGCCACTCTTTTCTTTTTCATATAGATATAATATTGTTTTGAGAAAACCTCTATGTGATTTTACAGACACGACGACTTTTAAAATGTGCTGTTTCGAAGTTTTATTATAATATATTATACTTGTTTTCAATGACCCAGGAATAATGTTTTTCATTGCATAATAATTATTATTTTTAAACATAGCTATCAACAATGGCTGCTGGTTTTTTTGGTATCTTTTTTGTGTTACACGAGAATCTCAAACACGTTTGGAACCACTTGACGGACAAACAGAATTCACAACAGGACACACTATTGGTTCGGTGTAGGTGCTTTGTTTAACATAGAAATCAAGTAATGATCCAATATTGTGGTTTACAATAAGATGCCATGATATTATTATTTCATATCATCGTTTCACCACAGTAACCCCAGATAGATATTTTCATTAAACACCAACAGCAAATACAATATTCACCATTCAAGTGTATATTGCATATTGAAGTGTATATTGATTAAAAGGGGGGCACAAAAGGTTAGCACCGTCACCTCACAGCAAGAAGGTCGCTGGTTGGAGTCCCGGCTGGGTCAGTTGGCATTTCTGTGTGGAGTTTGCATGTTCTTCCCATGTTGACGTGGGTTTCCTCCGGGTGCTCCAGTTTCTGCCACAGTCCAAACACGTGCGCTATAGGTGAACTGAATAAGCTAAATTAGCCATAGTGTATGAGTGTGTGTGAATGAGTGTGTATGGGTGTTTCCCAGTACTAGGTTGCGGCTGGAAGGGCATCCGCTGTGCAACACATATGCTGGATAAGTTGGCGGTTCATTCCGCTGTGGCGACCCCAGATTAATAAAAGGACTAAGCTGAAGGAAAATGAATCAATGAATGGTTTTCAGCTAAACTCTTATTCTAAACTACAAGTTTTGTTCAGGATTTATGACCAAATGTTTCATTTTCAATCAGCACCTCCAAGTCCGAAGCCATGGTGCTCCACCGGAAAAAGGTGGTTTGCCATCTCCAGGTTGGAGGAAAGTCCTTGCCCCAGGTGGAGGAGTTCAAGTATCTTGGGGTTTTGTTCACGAGTGAGGGAAGGATGGAACATGAGATTGACGGGCGGATTGGTGCAGCAGTAATGCGGTCGATGTCCCGGTCCATTGTGGTAAAGAAAGAGCTGAGCCGAAAGGCAAAGCTCTCGATTTACCGGTCAATCTACATTCCTACTCTCACCTATGGTCATGAGCTTTGGGTCATGACCGAAAGGACAAGATCTCGGATACAAGCGGCCAAAATGTGTTTCCTTTGCAGGGTGGCAGGGCGCACCCTTATAGATAGGGTGAGAAGCTCTGTCACCCGGGAGGAGCTCGGAGTAGAGCCGCTGCTCCTCCACATCGAGAGAAGTCAGCTGAGGTGGCTCGGGCATCTGTTTTGGATACCTCCTGGATGCCTACCTAGGGAGGTGTTCCAGGCATGTCCCACCGGGAGGAGGCCTCGGGGAAGACCCAGGACACGCTGGAGGGACTATGTCTCTCGGCTGGCCTGGGAACGCCTCGGGATCACCCCGGAGGAGCTGGAGGAAGTGTCTGTGGAGAGGGAAGTCTGGGGTTCTGTCCTAAGACTGCTGCCCCCGCGACCAGGCCCCGGAAAAGTGGTTGAAAATGAATGAATCAATGAATGAATGTTTCATTTTATAGAGTGTTTACACTTAGGTATGTCAAGATTTGGTCAGTTCTCTATATGGAGATACTCAGATGTAAACAATAGCATGAATTACATGGTTAGTGTACTACTGAATATGTAGTTTATTTATGCTGTCTACCACATTAAACAAATGTGTGGAAGCTGCTAAATCATATAGAGAAGGACTTAGTAAGAGGAAAGGCTGTAATATTTTCACAATCCTAATATAATAGGCGGCAAATTTTACACTGTAAAAAATTTAAGTGGTTTGAACATAAATCAATTAGTTGTCCCCCAAAAATTGTTGTCCCCCATTTTAAATAAGTAGTTTGAACAAACAGCAAACGTTATTTTTTGAGTGTACATACATGTATAGCAGTATTAAATATAAGATGTTAGCCTAATATTTCACTTTCTTGACCAGAAATGATATAGACAAACATGAGTTTGAGTCCTCAGACAGTTTTTTTTTTTTCTCTCTCATGCTTGATTTGTTATAATTTTGTCAGTCTACAATACTCTACACTACCTGACAAAAGTCTTGTCATCAATCCCAGTTGTAAGAGCAACAAATAATAACGACTTCTAGTTGATCGTTTGCAAAAGTGGCAGAAGGTAGATTTTTCCCATGAATCATCTGTTGAACTGCATCCCAATCATCACAAAAACTGCAGAAGACCTATTGGAACCCGCATGGACCCAAGATTCTCGCAGAGATCAGTCAAGTTTGGTGAAGAAAAAAATCATGGTTTGGGGTTACATTCAGTATGGGGGCGAGCGAGAGATCTGCAGAGTGGATGGCAACATCAACAGCATGAGGTATCAACACGTTTGTGCTGCCCATTACATTACAAATCCATATATCCAAATCCATCCAATATTTTCTTTATTCTCTATTTCCACCTGGGGATACTCATTCCGAGGTCCCTAGAGACTATGCAGCGCCATTGATGCGATCCAAGACCTGTGAAGAGATGATCCCAAGGTATCCATAATCCTGGACCAGGTTGTATAGCTGATGCTGTGGTCGTCATGGAGAAATGAAGTGCATGAGACTGATTCCTGAATGACCACCGTGACAAACGAGTCCCCACATTGATCCTGCGGGCCAACCTGACTGCCCGCCGGTGCCCTACTCACACCTGCAGCTTCTCCACGATGGACGTCCAGCTTCTTCAGCCTCCAGCGCCTAGACTGCAGCTCTGAACAGGAAGTTTGGCCAGACGAAAAATGGTCGTGCCCAACAGAGCATAGTTTCTCTCTAGGTTTTTTTTCCCTTCACTTCGTCAATTGGTGTAGTTTTTTTTTCCTCGCCACTGTCGCCACTGGCTTGCTCGGATCGGGACTTGTGGAGCTGTGCTTCAGTGGATTTGCTCTGCAGTGTTTGAACTTTCAGCAGTGAAATTTAAACCACACTGAACTAAACTACACTGAACTTCAACTCTGAAATCTGGACTTTACTAGAACTATGTTAAGCTGCTTTGACACAATCTATAGTGTGAAAAGCGCTATGTAAATAAACATGAATTGAATTGAATTGAAACCACAGGAGAGGGCAAATTCTTCAGCAGGATAGTGCTCCTTCTCATACTTCAGCCTCCACATCAAAGTTCCTGAAAGCAAAGAAGGTTAAGGTGCTCCAGCATTGGCCAGCCCAGTCACCAGACATGAACATTATTGCAAATAATGTCAGACCTTACTGCCCTAATTAAATAATTAAAAATCAAGACATGATCATATTTTATTTGGGTAAAATAAGCATAATCTAGAGGCCTTTGCCTTTCATATAAGCCACTTCTGACACCAAATGATCAACTAGAAGTCAAGTTATTATTTGTTGTTCCTAAAACTTGGATAGGCGACAAGACTTTTGTCAGGTAGTGTAAATGTTTTTATTTTATTTCTGGTCTGACCAATTAGGACAGCCAGCAAAATTACAACAATTGATCATTTTCTGCAGCAATAATCACCAATCGCCATTGTTTACGTTCTGCCATCCAATATATCTGACTAATGATGAAACGTCGTGAAAACACACAATTTATAGTTATAGTTTATGACTTTGCGAGTGACTATTAGTTTTCTCTGATGGGGGATCTTAAAAGTGTCAGAATGATTTGTGGTCATGACGTCAACGCTCAGGATGGTTTTAAAAATAGGTTTTTGTGAGGCCGTCAGTAGGTCGATGTTGTCAATGCATCATTTCCCTGCAGAGTAATTAGTAACAGGGCTCAGGTGATTGCCTTAAAAACAATCTGAATAGAAAACTAATAGCCATGGGCCAAGATGACTGCATGGATTAACCCTTATGTGCTGTTGGGGATGTTTTCATCCACCCTGCGGTGATTTTGAGTCTTAAATTGGCCACAAACTTCTCTGTGTTTCTGCAAATGGAAGGATTTTGGGTGACAAATCTTTTTTTGTCACATATTGTGAGAAAATGCTTTGAAAATGTGTACAAATTCAACAATACACTCTGGGCAAATGGACTACACTTTCATTACGTTGGGGGCTGTTTTTGCCCCATTGACTTCCATTATAATCACATTTTTTGATTGCAAAGCCATGACAGCATATAATCATGCATTCTTGATTGTTGCTGGTTTTCCATGTTGGAAAGAGATCAAATTTGTCATTTTTACTGTTGATCATCAATTGCAGTGCAAAAAAAGCTTCGTTTCGGGCTTAAAATGATATGGTTATATGGAGTATAGTGTGTGTCTGTGTGTGTGAGAGAGAGAGTGAGAGAAACCTTTGCGCACTTACCTTGATATGTTTGAGAAAATAAAAAATAAGCAGCTCAGCTCTCAGAACATAGTAAACATAGTAAGTGTATTTATGCACACACACTGTAATCTGCTGTTTTACTCCATAGAACTCCATATAAAAGGCGGAAACTTTCTTGCACAGGCCTATCTAAAGGGTTAATGCTGCCAACTGATGATCAACAGTAACAATTACAAATTTGACCTCTTTCCAACAGGGAAAACCACCAACAATTAAGAAAGCATGATTATTTGGTGTCATGGCACTGCAATCCAAAAATGTGGTTATAATGGAAGTCAATGGGGCAAAAACAGCCCCCAACATAACCAAAGGGTAGTCAATCTGAACAATAGACAAGGGTTAAACACATTTCCGGTTCTGCTTCAGTGGAGCAAAAAACATTGAGGATAATGAGCGTGCTAACAGTACACTGTACAAAAATACCTGTAAATTAGCAGATTTCTGTATTTTGTGATATTTTATTTGCTATTTTCCCCATTTATTTATGCTTTTGAATTGCATTGTGAGACCTTTTAATCTTGAAAAGTTAAAAAAACTTCACTTTTATGAACATTTTAATAGTTTAAAGTGCTATACTGTCTGGGTTGGTGTTGTATATTACCCTACAAAAACCTTGTAATAAACTTCCAGTAAACTTTCTTTTTACAGACTTGTTTCTCTAGATATTATTTCCATACCTGTCAGTATTGGCATGTAAAAATATGGGGTCCCAAGTCATAAAATATTGTTCACCTTTATTCACGGTATTTAAATAAACAAAATTACTATTAAATTTACTATAAAAAATAAAGTTACTATAGTTATTTAGTGAAGAGCAGCGAATCTCTCATTTTGCTACACTAAACCAGTGTTTGATGACAGAGCTGTCGCTTTAAGAACCCACAGATCTATAATGAAAGCATTCGATTACTTTCGTAATTGTTTATGCTCATTTAAGACAAAATTATTTGTTTGAAATCAAACACACCAGGACAGACATGTTTACATATTAATAAGTGTATTTGTCTGTTTAAAAATCCACCCAAATCCACTGTCCACTTTCGCTCCTCTTCAAATCGCATGCACAGAAGCTGATCTGGGAACAGTGTCTTTATCACTATGGTGCGCGTCCTTCAGTCAGCACCGATACATGACTGGACTGATTCAGAGGTTGCATAGGAAGACGACCGTCGATGCATAGCTTTAATGCAAATGAAGTGAATGCGGCCGTTTTAATATTAATTTCAACGTGCTTTCAAGCCAAAATAAAGTGAAAGCACAATTCTCTTGAACAGCTCTTGCAATTATATCACATTTGAGATCAGCTCTTTGATACTACTTTCATAGAAAGATAAAAAATACGGGAGAAATAAGGGAAAATACTTAAACAGAATGATAGTGAGATAGAATAATAAAATACGGGCGAATCCCGGCAAAAACGTAAGGGTTGACAGGTATGATTATTTCTAGACATTATATTTTTTCAAACGACTAAAATGTCAATAAAAGTCACTTTGTTAAGATCAAAAGTCGACAGACCAGAGATCAACATCCCATAATGCAATTCACAACCGTAAATAATAAACAGAAAACACTTGTGAATCACAAAATAGCAGTGTTCATAAGATAGTATTACAGTCTGTTAAGTGTGGTGTCCCTCAGGGTTCCATTTTAAGCCCCCTACTTTTTAGCATGTACATTTTTCCTATTGGTCAGCCACTTAGATCCCTTGATTTTAAGTTCCATTTGATGCAGTTTTTTTCCACTTTTAACCTGGTGATACCACAGCTATTGGCTATCTTGAATATAGCATTGCCGAGATCAACAAATGGATTTCTGAAAATTTCTATTTCCTTTGTCTTAAAGGGGACCTATAATGCAAAAATCACTTTTATAAGGGGTTTAAACACAGTTGTGTGGCAGCAGTGTGTGAGAATAACCCGCTTCTAATGGTAAACATTAATCCATTCTATTTTTTATAATCACACTTGATAAAAACAAGCTGCAGAAACACTTTGATTGACGTTCTGCCTTTGTATGTGTCATCAGAGGGGGAAAGCCCCGCCCACTAGTGACCATCTCTCCCTCATTAGCATAGGACTTTAGTCTTCTTTTTGAATCTGCCACTATGCTGACACACAGGCATTTGTAGCTCCCCCCTTTTTTGAAAAGAGCACAATCTCATTTGAATTTAAAGCGACAGTCCCCAAAACGGCACAATTAGGATCAAAGCCTAAAAGGGTCAGTTTCAAAGAGTTATAAAACATTATTTGTGTGGTATTTTGAGCTGAAACTTCACATACACATTCTAGGGACATCAGAGACTTATTTTACATCTTGAAAAAAATGGGCATAATAGGACCTCTTTAAAACCAGTTAAAGTAAAATAAATGTTTGATACTCTTTTATATATGCTTATATATTATATGTCTTCTTTGCAGGTCATGCACACCTGACAGATTTCAACATAGCTGCTATTGTGAAGGAAGACTTAAAAGCCACATCTATTGCAGGAACAAAGCCATATATGGGTGAGAGCTTTATACTTCTCTTAAACACTGACGTCTTATAAGATTTCTTTGTGTTTAGCACAACTTCAGTTAAAGGGTCATCATCATTTTATCCTCCCTCCCTTCCTCCTTCCTATTCCAGTCAAACTTTTAAACATTACTTTCTCTAGAAGGATAAACTAATAGCAAATACTGTGAATATTTTCCTATCTTTGCGCTGTCTTGTCTGTTTCTGTAGCCCCAGAACTTTTCCAACTGGTGGAAGGCACACATTCAGGTTACTCTTTCGCTGTGGACTGGTGGTCTTTAGGGATTACTGCGTATGAACTTCTCCGTGGACAGGTGAGGGACTCTCAAACATCTCTGGTAGAGCAAGAACCCATATAGAATCAAAGTCACTTTTCCACCTTCAGGCCAAATCTGTACATGGTGTTTAACATTACACTTAGTCTTGATCTGGAACAGGGAGTCGTGATGGTGTACTGTAATATTGACGACTAGAGCCAAAACCGATATATTGTTTTGCTAATTTTATCGGCCGATATGAGACTGTAGCTAATATCGGTATTGGCAAAACATACATTTCATCAGATTTGCTCAGTTGGCCAAAGATTAATCGAGAGTAATCACATCCAAAAATAAAGGTTTGTATAGACAGTATGTACTATATGTTTGTGTACAGTGTATATTTATTATGTATATATATATATATATATATATATATATATATATATATATATATATATATATATATATATATATATATATATATAAATACACACATGTATACATATGTTTGAGAAAATGTTTATTCATATCTGGAAATCCAAGATATGATATGATCCAAAAAAATAAATAATAATAAATAAATAAATAAATAAATAAATAAATAAATAAATAAATAAATAAATAAATGAATGAATGAATAAATAAAAAAATATATATAAATTATTTCCAGATATAAATAAATAACGAGTAACAGTGCAATACGGCTGTATTTCGGCACTGGTGGAAGGCGTGCGTTAGTGTCCCACCAGTGCTAATATACAGCCACATCGCACTTTTACGACAAAATCAAACACAGGAGCCTAAATACCTTTTTGTAAGAGGAACTACTTTCTTCTGCCATTCATTCACATCTGCAGCTAACGTCAGAACAGAGCTAGTATTTGAATGTCTAAAGTGATGACAAAACAGGTGATTTTGCTCACATTTTAAGAGTTTAAGGCTGAACAGCATGAAATGCCATCAGTCTAGAGAGATATCTCCCAGTATTTCTCTGTTGCAATCGGGAGATCACAGTAATTAACCCCAAAAAAGCCAAAGCAACACAAACACTACCAGATTACTGTTGTGTTTGCGATAAGGAAAAATGACGTTCTTCTTTCTTTCTATTTACTGAACTAGTCTGCAGTAACGAAAACAGGAGACTCACTAGAAACAAACAGATGGCCAACCAAAAAGTAACTCAGGGTTATACAAAGTGGCCAACACAAAATACACACATTCCTGATATGTGAGTCCCATTTCACACTCAATACACTACAATTACTATGGTATAAATACAGCACTGCAACATACAAGAGAGAGAGATCGACTTAATGTCACTCACCAGATTTATAATGATTTGATCAGCTGTAGTTTGAAAATACACCGATCTTTTCTCCTCTAAGGTCTTATTATGCGGTCTCTGTCGCCATCTTGTGGATGGAAAACATCAACCGTCTTTGATCTGCACAATGACAGGCTGATGGATGACGAAGCGTATCTCAGATATAATAAATATTTAAAATAGGCACTATCCTTATAAATAAACTGCATAGATACAATCTAAACGACTACATTCTCGCCTAAAAAGACCTCAGAAGTACATTATGTTGTCCAACAGCTGCAACATTTGCCAAACTGTAGTGAGTTTATTGATCTGCTGTCACTCTATGTGGGCGGAGTAATACAGAAGGGTGAGAAGGCTGTATGAGTTCTGATATTGCAGAATATCGCACAATCATATTCGAGAACCAGACAAATATGTTATATGCAAATATATATATATATATAATACAAATTATATAAAATAAAAAGATTATTTAAAAAAAGCTTTTATTTTGAATGCAATAAATCAGGATACCTTTTTGCCCCGCCCACATACACATCACCACTAGCAAGTCGACCAATCACAGATCTTGTACTTTATTTTGTTGTGAGGTGAGGAGCTTTTATCTCATTTTATGTGCAAATATCTAAAAATTCTCAAATCAAGAAGCATTTTCTTGACAAGTAAAGAACATTGTTTTGTTTTCAGAAATAAAACGTCACATTGAAGTGGGTTTTTCCTTAAAACAAGCAAAATAATCCGCCATTATTAAATAAATAAAATAAACTTATTTCGAACTGAAAACAAGTTTATTTTACTTACCCCGCTTGCAGATTATTTAGCTTGTCGTGATAAACTTGAAAAACTTAAAGCGATGCGTTATAAATAACAGTCACAATAAGTTAATTAATCAAACTGTCACAATTAAATTAAATATATTAAAATTGAATTAAAAAAACTCACACATTGGGGTTGGTCAGCGGGAGTCTTTAGAAGCTGCGATGAAAGGGTTAAAACTCATTATGTGCTGCTGAGACTAGAAATATAGAAGTTTCTTTAGCTCCTTTCACACATACAGTAAAATGGTAAATGAACCATGCAAACTGAGCAAGCAGACCAGAGTTAGTTTAAATTGAACCAAAGCTGCCAAGTGTGAACACACCATTAGTGCGGTTCATTTGCTATAAACTCGAGCTTCCAAACCCTGGTGTGCCAAACAAGCAAACCTAGACAGCTGAAGAGTTGATCTTGGTCTTCATTTAAGCTAACTACAGTGCAGCTCAACTGGAACGTAAACATAATAGACCCAAATGAACCAAAAACAGCTCTTTTTTTGAATATTTTGAGACAGATGCTAATGGTATAATCCGATTCAATGATCTATGCTTAGCTAAAACTCAACAATATCCCTGAAGAGTCACTTTTTTAGACTTGCCTGTTTGTGAGGTGTATGTGTATTTTTTGATCGGTTTTATACACTCACCGGCCACTTTATTAGGTACACCTTACTAGTACCAGCTTGGACCCTCTTTTGCCTTCAGAACTGCCTTAATCCTTCGTGGCATAGATTCAACAAGGTACTGGAAATATCCCTCAGAGATTCTGGTCCATATTGACATGATAGCATCACGCAGTTGCTGCAGATTTGTCGGCTGCACATCCATGATGCGAATCTCCCGTTCCACCACATCCCAAAGGCGCTCTGTTGGATTGAGATCTGATGACTATGGAGGCCATTTGAGTGCAGTGAACTCATTGTCATGTTCAAGAAACCAGTCTGAGATGATTCGCGCTTTATGACATGGCGCGTTATCCTGCTGGAAGTAGCCATCAGAAGATGGGTACACTGTGGTCATAAAGGGATGGACATGGTCAGCAACAATACTCAGGTAGGCTGTGGCGTTGACAAGATGCTCAATTGGTACTAATGGTCCCAAAGTATGCCAAGAAAATATCCCCCACACCATTACACCACCACCACCAGCCTGAACCGTTGATACAAGGCAGGATGGATCCATGCTTTCATGTTGTTGACGCCAAATTCTGACCCGACCATCCGAATGTCGCAGCAGAAATCGAGACTCATCAGACCAGGCAACGTTTTTTTTGGTGAGCCTGTGCGAATTGTAGCCTCAGTTTCCTGTTCTTAGCTGACAGGAGTGGTCTTCTGCTGCTGTAGCCCATCCGCCTCAAGGTTGGACGTGTTGTGCGTTCAGAGATGCTCTTCTGCATACCTTGGTTGTAACGAGTGGTTATTTGAGTTACTGTTGCCTTTCTATCAGCTGGAACCATTCTCTGTCCATTCTCCTCTGACCTCTGGCATCAACAAGGCATTTGCGCCCACAGAACTGCCACTCACTATATATTTTCTCTTTTTCAGACCATTCTCTGTAAACCCTAGAGATGGTTGTGCGTGAAAATCCCAGTAGATCAGCAGTTTCTGAAATACTCAGACCAGCCCGTCTGGCACCAACAACCATGCCACGTTCAAAGTCTTAAATCACCTTTCTTCCCCATTCTGATGCTCAGTTTGAACTGCAGCAGATCGTCTTTACCATGTCTACATGCCTAAATGCATTGAGTTGCTGCCATGTGATTGGCTGATTAGAAATTAGCGTTAACGAGCAGTTGGACAGGTGTACCTAATAAAGTGGCCAGTGAGTGTATTTACAAAGTTTCTGACTTGTTTTATTTTTATGTATATACAATTTTTATCTTCTGCATAACTGTTTTATCTGCTATCCCTGTATTTTTTAAATGTAAATTGCTTTAAGAATGTTTTAAAGGCGCTATACAAAAATAAATGATTATTATTAATATTATTAACTCTAGCGGAGTTGTAAAATGAATCCATTTCAAAAAAAGTGAACTGTTCCTTAAAGGTAATTTGCAACAACTCGTATAAGTTTATCTATAGATATATTTATTATATATATATTTTTATATTTTGATACTGTCAAGTGTTATCTTACCAGTAAAAGTGCTGTTGCTTGCATGGAAAAAATGGCTGATTTCTTTTCAATACGGCGTGAATTTTCTCTTTAGAGGCCGTACATCATGCGCACTAACACACCAGCCAATGAAATCCTGCAGACTTTCCACAAAGCACAGCCCTGTTACCCTGCAGCCTGGTCTTCAGGGATCAAATCCCTCCTAAATATGGTAACATTAATCATATGAGCGTAAATGTAGTCACACTTCATTCATTTATTAATTGACTTGAGCGTGATCTAATACCACAGGAGTTGAAGTTTGTTTTTGTCCCCTGCTGTCAGCTGTTGTGTGTGGATGCTCAGAAGAGGATTTCCAGTCTCTTGGAGCTCCAGGATCTGGAATATCTCTCGCATGTCAACTGGGATGCTGTGCTCAGCAAACAAATCCCTCCTGGATTCCTCCCTAATGTACGTATAGGAAACAGACAGTCACGCTGCAAATAAAGAGATGTGCATGCTGACACGGATGTATTTTAAAACCAGGTTGTACTGGATTTGTACTGTAGAAACTGATTGCTATATTGTAAATAGGAAACAATTTGACTACGTTTACATGGACACCATTAATCCGATTTTAATACGATTAAGACAATACTCTGATTAAGAGTCGACCATGTAAACAGTGATATCATTAGTAATCTAATTATTTGTCTTAATCTAAATAAGACAATAATATGATTAAGGTGTTTACATGAGTTGTTTTTTGAATGTTCCTTTCATGATCCCGTTTTACATGTTATAGCACATAATTCGATTAACGTCATTGCGTCACCACGCTGTCCACATTTCCTCCGGAGTTTCATGTAATTTCGGGTGTTTCATTTTTAATTTGTCGACTTTAACTGCAGTTCAGCAGTTTCATTTTCATTCAGGAACATTTCATGCATGTCCCCGTGACAAACTGAGGTATTGGATGCGAGTATGAAATGCTGGAAGAGTGTTGATTTAATGGAGTTTCATACCGCACGCCGTATGGGAAAATAAACCTCCGCATTTCGTGATGGAGGTGTCTGTGGTCCTTCACTGACTCGGTGGGTGCAGAGAATAGTGTCAAACAGCCGTGTGTGTATAGACTATCGTAAAAAATCCTACACGACAGCAATAGTTTGATTGCGGTGTTTACATGTCTGTACCGCACTTCAATAATGCCACTAAAATTGGCATACTCCATGTCTTAATCCGATTTCTGTTTAGTTTGATTATGACTTTAGTCGGATTAAGGTAATCAAAAATCGCTGTTTACATGGTAGAGTCTTAATCAGAGTATTGTCTTAATCGTATTAAAATCGGATTATTGTAAGCGTACAATAGAATGTAAACATACTCAATGTTGTGGTTATCAGATGTTAGTTGTTGATTGAATATGAACTTGAATCAGCACAGTTTCATTCAGAGGTGCATAAATCCAGATGGTTCAACCCTGATATTATAATCGAGATCACAGTACAAATTTTATATTCCTAATTGGATTCATTAGGTCACCAAAAATCACACTATAAAAAGTTAAAAACGTATGAAAAAGCTTTTTAAAAAAATTGAAAATTGAGAACATTTCAAAGTTATTGTAGTGTTCAGCCTTTGTTTTGTTTTTTATATTTTATTTTGTTAAAAAATATATTCAAATGTACATGTTAAATTAATAAAACTGAAATAGTTAACTGTCGGACGTAGTAAGAGTTGCATAACTGTTGCTATCTCGTCTACTGTCCTGTCTTTTTCGTATTTTGTATATTATATACTAGGGGTGTGACGAGACACTTAACTCCAGAGACGAGACGAGACACGAGATTGGGTTCACGAGAACGAGACGAGACAAAAAAAAATCACAAAATGCCAAACTATTTGTGCTTTTTTTTTTTTTTTAAATCAACTTGTAATGAATGTTATTTTACTTCTACTTTAATGAATACTATGCAGTGCATGCAAACGCTGCAAAATATTTAGCAAATATGTGAATGGAAAATAGTCTTTTTATATATAATTTGAAATATTAGCAAAATATTGGCTAATATATGAATGGAAATTGTATTTTTATTCAACTGAAAAAACAAACCATCACAAAATGCAAAACAATTTAGGTGCTTTTAAAAAAAAGGGTATTGAATGGTATTTTATTATACCCGGGACAAACTCAGAGCTACTGAATGCGAGTGAAGTAAGGACTGATAGGAGAGAGTTGTTTTAATGTAATTTGTTACTGCACACGAATGAAAACTTATTTTCCCAGACAGCATAAAGGTGTGTTCTGTGATGATGATGTGACGAGTCTCCAGGAGTTTAGTGTGTGTGTGTGCGTGTGTGTGTGTGTGTGTGTGTGTGTGTGTGTGTGTGTGTGTGTGTGTGTGTGTGTGTGTGTGTGTGGCTTATCCTGTCGCAAAATGCGTTTAAACATCCTACATAATGGTAATAGTTTGATTACGGTGTTTACATGTCTGTACTGCACAGCAATAATGCAACTGAAATAGGAATACTCCACGTCTTAATTCCATTTGTGTTTGACAACTGACTTTCAGCATATCTGAAGTGCTATTCCATCGCATGGTTATGAGCAGTGGTTATTGTGTGTGGCGGCATTTGTAGCCTCTGTTGGACACGGCAGCTGTTGAACTCCAGTGAAAAAATCAATTATGTCACACCTGCCCAAGCAACCAAGTGACGTGCAACATCGAGGCCAGCCTGGCTTGCCAGCTGTGTGCAAAGTACTTGATTTGCGGTTCAAATCCAATTTTGCCTCCAATCTTCAATGCTAATTTCACGTTCACGCTCCATCAAAACATCACAACTCACAAGACAACTTTTCAAAGAAATCTCGTCGCGATTTAGTCCTGCGAGATCTCGTCACACCCCTAATATATATATATATATAGATATATATATATTCAGATACTAAACGCCACTTCCGCCAAAAATGAGCTAATGACATTGAGTGAATGCTTTAGGCACGTAGTACATGTTCAACAAATATTTTTGCTTCAAATCATCTAAATTGCGGCGTCAGCTCATTCAGAAATAACAGTTTGTTTGCAAAAGCGTCTAAACGCCACTTGCCTTTGACAGCAAAAGCCGCTATGTCCCGAGAACCAATCAGAAGACGCGAATCGAATCATACGTTTTCAATGTAGCAGCGCGCTGATAAGCCGGCTTTTATGAGGAGAGTGTTTTATTCCGCTTCCGATTAAGATTTTAAAAGATGGAGTTTGATGAGTTGGATGAGACTTTCCGACTGTCAGTGAATGGCAAATGAAAACGTCCCTTACCTCAAAACTCTCTGCATTATAAGAAAAAGAAAACACAATGTACAGTTGGGAGTGTAACATGCATTCATAACGTTTTTTTGCGCAGTGACGCTACTTTAAATGAGTCCGATTTACTATACATTAAACGTTTCACGAAAGACGAAGTTAAGATGCCGTTCTTTTATCCCGCATGGATGCTATGAGGATAAACAAGAGACGAAAAAGAGACCAAGACCTTGAGTATGGTGAGAATGAATGAATGACAGCTTCTAAAAGTGTCTGAGAGACATCCCCTTTTTGCCCAGTATACCTGGTGTTTTATTTGCTAATGTAAGCTATTTTTAAAAGATAAATATAATGTATAAAACTATACATTATTTATATTACTTCATATTACCTATACGTCTGATAAGCTTTTTATATTAATGGACAATGCACAGATACTGATGTTTCACAATGTTTTTACACTACATTATTTGAAACAAGCTTTGCAATGTTTACATTTTAAATCCAAATCCCAAATATCAGAAATGGCAACAGATTGTTAAGATTTAATTAATGTCAATTTTAATGTTATTGATTAATGCACTTACTTGACAGATTTCATTCATTCATTTTCCTTTTGCTTAGTTCCTGGTTTATGAGGGGTTACCACAGCGGAATGAACCGCCACTTACTTGACAGATTGATGTATTTTTAATTATAGGTGGTTTGTGTAATGTGTTTTATGTTTGGTAAAATAATTTCTAATTGCATCTTTAGTGATTTTTCAACTAATTACACTGTCTTGTCCAAATAGGTGGATTTAGAGGTTTTTGCAAAAAAAGCACAAGTGGATTTAGCTGGTTTTGACGCAAAAGAAAATCTACTTTGTTAAAAACCAAAGAATTGTCTAAAGTGACATTTAAAAAAAAAAAAAAAAAAAAAAAGGTATTTTATTTACTAGCTAATAACATTTTCATTATCTATAAAATGAAACTTCTGAACCTAATCAGAGGAGCCTGATAGAAAATGCTCATTTACAAAAAAAGAGGTCTGATGGATTTAGAGGGTTTTGCATCTGAACTCTTTATATATATGTATATGCTTTTGGCTTGCATTATGGGACCTTGATTTTATTGTTAAAAAGTTTGAAAAAGTGACTTTTCTTGACATTTTTAATAATTTGAACTTTGAAGTGATATATTGTCTGCATTGGTGTTGTAAATTACAGTACAAAAACCTGGTAATAAACTGCCAGTAGCGTTTCTGTTATTTGACAGACTTCCTTATACAATTTATTGTTTCAAACTACTAAAATGTCAATAAAAGTCACTTTGTTAAACTGTAGAGTTGAGATTTCACTATTAAAAGTCGACAGAGCAGAGATCAAGTTCCCATAATGCAATTCACAACCATAAATAAACACGTGAATCACAAAATATGAATGAATATGAAATATGAATATGAAAAAAAATCACAGGAAGGTGAATAATTTTGACTTTAACTGTATATGTATATAAATGAGTGTTTGTATGATGTCAGAGGCGGCGTCTGAACTGTGACCCCACATTTGAGCTGGAGGAGATGATTCTGGAGTCCAAACCACTGCACAAGAAGAAGAAGAGGCTGGCGAGGAAGACCAGGGAGAACGGCTCGGATGGATCTCCTCAGGTACAGACTCTATTAGAGTAAACTTCTCTTACACTACAGTCAAACTAGGTCTTTAAACAGTCTTTAGGAAGAACTTATTAATGCAGGGATAAAGTACATTCAGGAGGTTGTTATTGGCAGCCCGATGCAAAGCAGAACACTGTTGTATAAGACTGATGGGTTTTATTCTGTGAAAACAACTGGATGTACTTTATCCTTCTTATTACACGGCTACTTGCCACAAATTTGACAAAAAAGATTGTTCTGAGGCATAATAGTTTATTAATTCTTTATTTAAACTCAAAGCTTTACAGAAACAAAAACTGCTGATGGAGTATACACAAACCTGCGCATTATTCAGACACTAAATGGCGCCAAATAGTCAAAAACACCAACATAGGCTCATTCTGAAAACGTAGCCCTATATACATTTCTGGAGATCGCGAATTATGCAGCCAGAGGTACGTATGGCTGCATTTCATCCTTAAAACAAACGCTACAGGGTGCTTTTGCGCTTGCCAGCTGACCGCTTACCTCCGTGTGGACGGCTTTCTCGCTGTTACCAGTTTGTCCAGTTAGCTCGCCATGTACGTTGGCGGACTTAAGATGCAGAGAGGAGTTGACCACAAGGACAGGGTTGGAGTCCGGCGAAGAACGGTTCCAGAAAGCGGGTAATACAAAAACAGAAGCCAAACAATAAAATAAACAAGTAAATAACAGGGTGAGAATGTGGTAAAATCTGAAAACGTGGTAAAAATCAGGCAAGGGCTTTTCTTTTTCTGGATTGCTTTTTAAAACTGTTGGTTGGGTTTAGGGAAGTGGGTGGGCGGGTCAATCGGTACTTTTGAAAACACTATCGGTTGGGTTTAGGGAAGGAGGAGGGTGGGTCAGTCGATCGGTCAGTCAGTCAGACAGCGGCCTCTGGTGGATTTACACGAGAACAGCAGGCACGAATGACACTCGCGAGAGAAATTTGAGATCTCAAAAAGCGTACACAGTGGCCTCTGGTGGATTCGCGAAAACAAAAACTGTAAAAAAAAAACGTACCTTCTGGGAGCTCTGGCGCTCTTCAAAAATGTATATAGGGGTACGTTTTCAGAATAAGCCTGGTTTGAAAAACACGAAGCTGAAAGAAACTAAAACAGCTGATGGAGTATACACTAACCTGCGCATTATTCAGTCACTAGATGGCGCCAAACAGTCAAAAACAAAAAGCTGACAGGAAAGAAACTATCTGAATAAACCATACACTAACCTGCGCATTATTCAGACACAAGATGGCGCCAAACAGTCAAAAATGCAAAGCTGACAGAAACGAAACTGGCTGAATAAAGCATACACTAACCTGCGCATTATTCAGTCACAGGATGGCGCAAAACAGTTAAAAACCACAGCAAGAGAGACAAGAATATATATAGGAATGTGGATGTACAGTAAGTATATACATTTTAAAGTACTCACTGACGGTCAAGATGATTCGAAGTTCCTGGAGGAGCCTGCGTTATTCAGCGGTTTTTATCTGGGAATAATATACCTTGGAATGTCGCGACTGACCAATCAGAATCGAGTATTCCAGACATCCGTGTAATAACACTTGTTAACATACAGTTATGCAACAACTTGAAGTAAAAACAATTGAAGTCTTGTTTATTACATGAACACAGTCAAGGTTTTTCCTGCAGTGACTGTTCTGTGTTTGACAGAGTGAGTCATTTCTCTGGGGGATTTGAGCAGTGGGTTATAACAATCATTGACCTTTATGCACATTAACTTTTTCTAATGAAAGGAAAGTTTTGTAGCAGTGATTTAATTACTCACTGATCTTTTATTGTTGGTAACTGGGCTGAACCATACATTGCCTTAAAGGGACAGACAATTCATTTCTGAATTTCTTTCTTCTGTTGAACTAAATAAGATGTCATGAAGAGGGAAAAAATAGGCACTGGCTTCCATAGAAGGAACAAAAATACTAAATTTCCAACATCCTTCAGTACCGTCATTAGATCTTCCTTTGTGTTTAACAGAAGAAAGAAACTCAAACATGTTTTGAACAAGTGGAAGATAAATAAATGATGATAGAAATGTTCATTTTTGAGTGAACTATCCCTTTAATTTTTTATGTTTGTATTCAAAATAGCTATGTTTCCATCCAGATATGTGAATTAGACATACTGTATGTGTAAAACTTGAAAACCACATAAAACATTTGCCAATAAAGCAGGTTTCAACCAAAAGAAAACAAAATCGTCACTTCCTGATAAACTGGTGCCAAATATCACAAAGAAAAATGTTTCTTTGAGTTTGCTGTGGTAGGAGAAGCCATAAATGCACGTAGCATACATGTGTGTAGAACGCATACTACTGTATGTGCTACTTAGGAGTCACTGTGAATAAATATAACCTTTTCAGGAGTCGTATCCTGAATATTTAATGCAGTAATTGTCTTGAAAGGTGGTTTTGCGAAAAAGGGTTAATGGAAATAATGGGAGATGGCAACGCATTTACTTAATAAGCTCTGACGATGCGAACATTACACCCATCTCCATTATGTTTGCCTTGTTTACTGTTGGTTACTAGGTTACCAATACTATAGTCAGCCACTCTAAAGCCATCTTTCCACTTCACACGACATTCAAACATGACTGTCGAAATACGCCCCTTTATGGCAGTCACACTGAATTTTCAGTTTTGTGGTGCACCATGGGAAAGAAGCTAATTCTAGCGGTGTTCGAAAATCCAATTTTATATGACACAATTCTGATAGAAATCGAAACAATTGAGCATAGATGAGAGTAGCTGAGACTGTCGGTCTTGGTCTGCCAGATGTGTTTTGCTACCAAAATGTAGCCTACTCTATGTAGCTTATGCAAACTCATAATTAGCATCTAGCAAATAGGCTGTTTTCATGCAGGTGAAGCTATTCCGATATTTGAGTTACAGTATTAAGACAGTGGTTAAAAATAAAAATAACAAAATGCATAACATTTTTTAGTTGTTGGTTTACCATACTTACTTACTTACTCCCGGGGCCATTTATATCGAAGTTGATATTTAGCCACACCATATTGGTGTTTCGTAACATCTAGTGTGTAATATGTGTAACATTTACACTCATACAATACGGACAATTTAGCTAACCCATTTTACCTACAGCAAATGTGTTTGGACTGTGGGGGAAACCGGAGAACCCGGAGGAAACCCACACCAACACGGGGAGAACATGCAAACTCCACACAGAAATGCCAACTGACCCAGCCGGGGTTCGAACCAGCGATCTTCTTGCTGTGATGTGTTTGCTTACCATACCTTACCAAAATTAACCTCGGTATTTACTATTTACTACAAATTTAAAAATACAATTTACCCAAACCATCACCCCCCCACCCCTTCGACCACTGGACACTGGAATACAACACATCCGGTCGGCTAGTCGCATACGGTCTAGTGGCCAAAGTTCAAATATTTTAACGCATCTCAGATCTGCAAATCAGATCCAAATTTTCCACATAAGGAGATGACCGAAACTCTACGCAGCTCCTGGACTACTCTCCATCGGAAATGAATGACTTCCGGTCTGTCGCTTTTGTCGTGTGCAGTGGAAAGGCGGCTTAACAACATAATGGGAAATGCATCAATATTTCTTCACGTTAGGATGGAGACCCAAACGTGTTCTTCTTCTTCTGGTGCTTTAGCTCATTTGCTTCAAGGTTCAGATATACTCTCCTGTATCATTTAGTTTTCTTTTATGCAGCTACAACTAAATTGTCTACTAATTTACTCATCCTCAGACCATTCATTCAAAGTGACATTACAATCTTTTAGCAAAACATTAAAGACGATTTTTGGCTAAACCTTCGTCCTTGGCAATTGTCAACACATTCTCACTCCTGACTCATCACATATTGACACTCAGTCAGGACTCCTTTTTGTCACCTATTGATACCAGGGGTACCCCTCCTGTGTCATTTTATGACATTTTGCGGTCCTTCGTTACTTTAAATTGGAAACCTGTGATGTCAATACGTTGACGCGAAAGGCATCCGCAATTTTATCGTTATAAATAAATGACATATTTGGTCATATTTTTGCCGTTATTGGGGTGTGCGTTTGTCTAAATTAAACTGTCAAAACTATTTTACTTGCGTTACACTACGAACACATTTACGAGTACGTAGCCCAGCTCCTAGCACTAAACCCAACCATTTGTCAATATAAAACACCGAATATAGCAGGCAGATACAACTACAGTCACAGTTTATTCAAACAATATGAATATTCCAAGTCTTCAGAGTCAGTGCAAGTTATTTCTAGAAGGAATTAATGCAATCACCGACTCCAATCACTGCATAGCTCGGGTGTTGTCTGCGATAAATTAAAATATAGCCTCTGGAAAAGTATCTCACATCAGCTTCGGTTGTTGAATGCTATTGGCTCCCTCTGTGACCAATCGCGTCATTCTAATGTGCTGGAGCATCTTATTGGATATCAGTAAGTGGGAGCAAGATCGTTTTCAGCAATTGAAACCTCATAAATTACTCCATGATTCGCATAAATACAGCTTATGGCTTCACAGGACTTGGAATACAACTTGACTTGTTTGTATCGCTTTTATATGGGTTTTTGCAATAAATACACGTTACTTCACTTTTATTTGCCTTCTGCTTATTTATGTTGTTGATAAGTGGGTAGGTTTAGGTTTAGGTGTGAGGTAGGTTCTTCAAAATATTTCTGAAAGTATGCATTTTTCTAAAATGATTCGTATTTTACAAGTACATGTGAACCATTTAATGGGACACATAATGTGAATGACCAAAAGCATCGGAGGAACCCACACGTTATAAAACAAAACTAGACTGAGGGTCAATATGTGACGAGTCTGGAGTGAGAATGTGTTGCAATTATAGATTAAAAAAAAAAGTCAACAGCTTCAGGCATTTTAAGAGTAAAAAAAACCTAAATGTATCTATTCACGGTTTATACTGACGAGATACGCTGAAAGAATAAATGGATGGAGTTTAGGTTAGTGTTGTACAGTACATGGACATTTTGTGAAGTGGTGGAGATCAATACCGCATGACCTACTGTAATACAGAATCCCGCCTCTCTGTATTTCTACTTCAGACTTCCTCCCACTAACTCCATCTGTCCTCACACCTCTCAGGTCTCTCCTCCCACTGAAGTTGGTAATGTATGGAGAAATGAGCTCCATCCAATCACAGATAAATGCAGCGGAAAATTGAACTCTTGTTGTGAGAACAAAATAAAGCAAAGCATCCCCACAGCCCACGTCCCCTCCCTCCCTCTCTTCCTTCCTGCAGTTCATCTCCTCTGTTCCTTCAGTCTGAGCTCAATAATCATCAGCGCTGCTTATTAGGAGTATCACGTAGCTAAAACCGTTCCGCTGAGCTGTTCTCAGACTAATGTAGACAATTAAAGCTCAGTGCTAAAAATGTTTGTTCACCCAAAAATTAAAAATCTGTTAAACTCAGTGTTTTGCATATATAAATCACAGCATGTCGTCCTTTCTTCCGGGGAACAGTGTTATGAAGCTTTCAGTGTCAAATCAATCAACCACTCAATCAATCAACCAATCAACCAACCATCCAACCATCCAATCAATCAGTCAATCAATCAATCAATCAATCAATCAATAAATCAATCATTCATTCAATCAATTCATCAACCAAGTAGGCAACCACTCAATAAATCGATCGATCAATCAGTAAACTAATCAACCAACCATCAATCAATCAATCAGTCAA
>CAIGQV010018552.1:3654038-3665328 GCA_903798115.1 Danio jaintianensis
AGATAGATAGATAGATAGATAGATAGATAGATAGATAGATAGATAGAGCCAGTATTTGTTACCTCATATTAGTTTATTATGCATTGATTATTGATTATATATTAAGAAAAAATATATCAAAATGCATCTATAGGATGTGATGTATTTGGTTTTAGAGATTATTTGTCTTTCTGTAGATATTTATGTAGACATATCTTAATAATCAGGGGCGGCACGGTGGCACAGTGGGTAGCGCTGTCGCCTCACAGCAAGAAGGTTGCTGGTTCGAGCCTCGGCTGGGCCAGCTGGCATTTCTGTATGGAGTTTGCATGTTCTCCCCGTGTTTCCTCCGGGTGCTCCGGTTTTCCCCACAGTCCAAACACATGCGCTATAGGTGAATTGGGTAAGCTAAATTGTCCGTAGTGAATGAGTGTGTATGGATGTTTCCCAGTGATGGATTGCAGCTGGAAGGGCATCCGCTGCGTAAAACATATGCTGGATAAGTTGGCGGTTCATTCCGCTGTGGCGACCCCAGATTAATAAAGGGACTAAGCCGAAAAGAAAATGAATGAATCTTAATAATCATTGTATTTATACATAATTATTTATTATTTTGCCTCCCAAAATTAAACCTTGAACACAAAAAAGAAGTTGAAATATCATCTTGCAGGACATTCCTGCGAGAAGTAGATTGAAATCTAATATTTATATGTTTCTTATTATGTTTCTTAAATATTTAATTTATACTCGTATACAGAACTTATTCATTTCAAGCTATCAAGTTTTGTCTTTTTTGACATAAATATCAGCAAATGCATCAGTGCTAGCAGGGATTTAGGGAGAATTATCAGTCATTTAGGGCGGGGCTATCAGAGGGGTTATCAGTCCTTTATAAAAGCTCACAATGTTGTTGCAGATGAAAATAATGCGGCTCACACGACATAAATCAGTTGTAGCTTCTGTTTATTGAGGAACACATTTTGCACATCACACATTCATTTCAACCTGCTTGTATTATCCATCATTTTTTTGAGACAGCTGTAAAACAAATACAATCAAACCTACATAAATATAATAAACAACCTACTGTACTCCACATCATTTGGTAGATCACTTTATGCCATCGTCATTTAATGCACACAGTATGGTGAACTGTTTTAACCTAAACCTGTCCTGCTGAACTACACCTCAACCTACCGTCAAAGATTTGGATATCAAAAAGGTATTCCAATACATTTAAGAAAAGAGATCGTAGCGCCTGTTCATCTGAGCTGAACTGAAATGCAAAAGCTGAATATCTTTCCCCTGCAGGCTTCCAAACACTATTATTTCATCTTTAGAGTTATGTTTTTCCTTTATGTTTCCGACTGAAGTTCACGTATTCCTTCAAAATGCATATCTGAAACAGGTAATGAAAGCAGAACTGTGTGCGAATTAAAGGGATAGTTCACCCATTTGTTTCTTCTGTTGAACACAAAAGAAGAGAGTTTGAAGAATGCTGGTTGCTAGCACCCATTGACTTCCATAGTATTCGTTTTTTCTACTATGGAAGTCAATGGGCCCCAGCATTCTTCAAACTCTCTTCTTTTGTGTTCAACAGAAGAAAGAAACCCTTTGAACATACTATGGCAGAATTCTTATTTGTGTGTGAACTGTCCCTTTAAACAAATGCCGGTTATATTTAGCAATATATCATTGCATGTTTTCCTTAACATTCACTTATACGTAAAAAAAAAAATTCTTGTGATACCAACTCAGCACTTCAACTTCATTTAAAAAGTAACGTTTAGAATAGAATAATCACAGCTGATGTACGCAAATAAAGCTTATGAGGGAATAAAGAGCTGCAGGAACGAAGTCAAAAATTTTCCATGGGGTTTCATGATGCCATTATCAATTAATGAGTAAAATAGGGTCTGTTATATAAAGCAATACTTGAAAGGTTTGTTCTACATAGTAAACTGCAGAGACAAGTTTTTATTACGTTTTTAATATGGGGGTTAAATTTCATCCCAGGCTCATTGGAGATATGTGCCCAGGGCTACATTTTTGGGAACCGTGAAATACGTCCCCTACGTCTGCTTGCAGTTTTTTTCAGAAATCCACTAGAGGTCGCTGTGTACATTTTTAACAAATTTCAAATACATTAAAAGGCCATCTTTTCTCACACTTGTCATTTCTCGAAAATCCACCAGAGGGCGCTGTGTAAATTTAGACGAATCTTAAATACATCACTGGGCCACATTTGCTCATCGTACGTGCCATTTACACGTCCTAATTGCACGCATCCGTGCTTGTTATGTGTAATATATGAACTTGCTATCAACTGACCCACACACCCCAAGAAACCCAAACGATAGTGTTTTCAAAAGCAATCTAGAAGAGAAAAGCGCATTGCGGCTACACGTTTTTACCACGATTTTACACTGCTTGTTGTTTTCTTGTTTCTGAAACCTTCATTCGCTGGAGTCGAACTGTGGTCCACTACGCATCCCATGTTCGATGCCGTACAAGGCGAGCTACCGAGCAAACTGACCTTGCTGGAAAAGTCATCCACATGAGGGTAATCGGTTAGCAGTATTCATTCATTAATTTTACTTCGGCTTAGTACCTTATTTATCAGGGGTCGCCACAGCGGAATAAACCACCCGGTTATTGGTCATTATCACTTGGTTATTATCACGGAAAATCGCCCAAATCGAAACTTTACACACAAAATGCAGAAGGACCAGCCTGATCTTACGAGGAAACGCAACTATTTTACATTTTGTCAATTTAGTCACTAATTTGTACGAATTCATACGAGTTCAGTCATACGAAAATGTACAATTTTTAAAAGGTGTGGCACCAAACTCCACCCCTAAACCCAACCATCATTGGCTGAGCAAATCGTATTAAATTAGCATGAATGATATTGTACAAATTCATATGAATTGGCTACTAAATCAAATAAAATTATAGCATTGAGATAGCATTGACTAGACATATGCCAGGGTCCGTATTTGCGGTTTCCCAAATATGTAGCCCTGGGCATGTATCCCCAATGAGCCAGTTTTCTTCTAATTTACATTATAGAGCGAAAGTATAATTAAAGGGATAGTTCACCCAAAAAATTTAATTTCCTCACTATTTACCCTATAAGTATTTCTTAATTTCATTCTTCTGTTGAACACAAAACAAGATATTGTAAAGAATGCTGATAGAAAGCAGCCGTTTACGTCCATAATTCATTGTATTCTGCATTCTTCAGTATATTTTCCTTTGTGTTTAACAGAAGAAATAAACTAAACAGCTGGAGGATGGGTAAATAATGACAGAATTAACATTTTTGGGTGAACTATCCCTTTGAGTTGTTTTCCACAGACGTTATTGTAAAAAGGGAGACCCCATAGTGAATTATTCTTCCAGATTTTGACGTCATTCTTCCACCACTTTATTCCGATACAGCCCTATGCAATGCATGACAGTAGTCCTTCCTCTACCGAATGCAAACTTTTGAGAAACAGCCACACAAAAAATCTTTTTCACGGGAATCCTACATTTATCTAAACACATAAATGAACATGTCGCTACACTAAATGCCCGAGTGAATGTTTGCTGGGCTTTTTTTTTTGCCTTCCTCAGAGGTGGACTACTGACCTTCAGTCATTCAGCAGGAGTAAATCATGAAGGGTAAGGCTTGAGTTCAGTGTTTTACGGTTTCGTTTCTTTCTTTTCCTCTCTAATCACCTTACTTCTACATGGTTGCTTTTATCATGGCGATCTTTGTGTTTAACTGAGGGAGGTGATGTTGGACCGGCCGCCGGGAGGCACAACAATACGTCTGCCAGCTGGTCTGATGGGGGCTTCTTCAGGACCTGAGAGAAACAGAGAGACAGAGAAAGATGCAATATGAGGTCAGGGTTCTTCACATAGAACAAGGGTCTCAAACTGACGCTAAACCCCATCCCCCTTACCATCCCTTTTAGATTAACAACAGTGTATGTAATGTAAAACGTATCATGCAAATTAAATATTAAAATTCTCTATTTATGGTAATTTATGAATTATAAACAACAATGATTGACCAATCAGAATTCAGTATTGTAATAAGGTGCCACGCACAAGCGCAATACAGTTCATTGCGTCATTTCGCTCGATTTTTAGATGCAACTGTTTGCATTCTTTAAAAAGAAGAGAACAGAAGGTATGATATTAAATTGTTTAATATTATGTATGTATGCTGTACCTGCCGTGCATAACTGCATTTCAAAACAGTTTAGGTGGCTTGACTCGAGTGTAACTTAAGCTGTTCTATATTCACTGTAAAACACAGTTAACAGGGCTTGCTAACATTTACTTTAGCGACCCAAGTTTCACCGTTAATATCTAAGTTACAGCAGATTCTAGGTTCCTTGCTTCTAAAATGAACCATTATTATTATCCCTAAAATCAGACGCAAATGATGTGATGCATTTTTAGAATCCCTGTTGTCCAAATGTTGCTCCGTTTTCTCGAAAATGCTTCCAAACAGCTCAGCCGCTGTACATCTCCATACCATGTTTTGTTTATGAATGACTCTTGAGCTTTGATATGAGACAGTGATTCAGTCGTCCATTTAGAAAGACATTTGTGAATGAATCAGCTGCTCGAACAACTCTTGAATGAATCATTCAGTGACAAAGACGGAGACTTGACTTCACCTGCTGGCGGTTTTAGTTTCAAATCTCATGACATTTTTATTATTAATTTTAGTCCATTCATGCCACCTCCTACGCCTTGTTAAACAGTCAATTTATAAATAAACAGTAAATTTATCTAAATGCTAACTTTGGTTTTTTCTTTGCCATCTTTGTTGTGTCAGGAGGAATTTTGTTGATTTAATCTGATTGTAAGATATTCGTCCTGATATTATTTCAGTTTATATTATACAAAAGGTCATGTAGTTGTGCCACATAAGGTCAACAAAGTGTTGTAAATAAAAAGGTAAATGTATATTTAGTCAATCAAACAGTTGCTGGTAGTCAAAGACTTACATTGTCAATTTATTAATTCATTCATTTTCTTTTCGGCTTAGTCCCTTTATTCATCAGGGGTCGCCACAGCGGAATGAACCGCCAATTTATCCAGCACATGTTTTACGCAGCGGATGCCCTTCCAGCCGCAACCCATCACTGGGAAACACACACACACTCTTGCATTCACACTCATACACTATGGACAATTTAGCTTATCCAATTCACCTATAGCACATGTGATTGGACTGTGGGGGAAACCGGAGCACCCGGAGGAAACCCACGCCAACACGGGGAGAACATGCAAACTCCACACAGAAATGCCAACTGGCCCAGCGACCTTCTTGCTGTGAGGCGATCGTGCTACCCACTGCGCCACCGTGACACCCTCAATTAATTAATTGTCCCTTTTATTTTCATGATTTCCTTAAAAATGACATGTTTTAGATTGGTAGTCATTTTAAAAAAGCATTTTCTGGAATTAAAAATGTATTTAGACCTATTTTGCTATCATTGTGTGTCATTACAGTTCCATCACTGCTTATGCCTATTATCTGTAGTGCTTTCATAGCAATTTAAACTACACCTTCAATATGTACAACAAGAAACAACAAGATTTCACTGCATATACTCACATCACATTCATTCCACATTCATTTCAGAAGCTGTGTGATTTGCATTAGCACTGGTGACGGGTAATGCTTGAAATATAAACATCATGTCTGCTGTCGTAAGATGCATCAATTACATCAGTTTGCACTTTCTTCTTGTGCTTGAATGTTAAAATGGCTCTCTTATGAGTTGTCAGTCACTCCAATGGCCCTCCGAATATTTGAGTTTGAGACCCCTGACATAGACTGTAACCTTGAAGCTGGATTAGCTGGCTAGCCAGTTAAGTTTGAGTAAAGACTATAGAATACACAAGACATGTCACTCCTATAGTTTTGAATGGGGAAAAGTGTAATGGTCACCAAAACATGAAGAGTGGGCATAGTGTAGCCCCTCCTCTTTTAAAAAAAACAGCCAATAGTGTTTTGTTTTACCACAGCTCTGTCAGTGAGAGTGGTTGAGCTCAAGCGCATCAAATGTAAAGCGTCTTGAAGGGGGCGGGGCATGTCAGATACTAGAGAGCATTTGATTGGTCAGAAGATTTGATGAGAAACTGAAGTATGAGGTTGATCCATTTCTAAAAGCGTTGATCCATTTAGTGACAAAGTACAAGCTATACATGTTTATTTCTCTTTTATATGTCCTAAACGCGAATTTTGTCACTGTTTTGGTGCGCACTAGCTTATAGATATCCTAAAAATTAACAATTCTGATACTAACATCAAAAAAACTTTATTTTAATTTCATAGGACCTTTAACTGGCTAGCCAACTAATCTCTAAGCACTATTCAAACCTCGAAAACACTAGATTCAATGCATTTTCATGGATTTCCAGCACCCTGCGTGTGATACCTGATAGTGTGAATCCAGACTGATGCAAGTTCCTGACGGGGACTTTGGTGGGTGATGTTCGGGTGGAGGCTGATGGTGTGCCGCCCCTCGACATGGGTGAAAACTCAGACACAGGGCCGTCATACATGCCCCGGGGCACGGCCTTCAGGATGGCCAGCTGAAAGAGAAACAGAAACACAACACTGCACAACACTGCAGACTGGACCGTGTGCAAACTGTTTACAGAGAGAAAAAAGCAAAGGTTGGGTGTTGGCAACAACATTCCACGGATGCATTTATCCTCATGTGGGCTGTTCCAGGGAACTGTGTGTTCGCAAATTTTGTACATTTCATGTTTTTTCGGAAATTGCTTCCAGATTTTTGCTGACAGACTGTTGAGATGTTTAATCGTGTCGTGCTATTAATTTTATTTCTGCAATATCAGCAAGATATGTTTGAGGCTTAAAATCGTGAACAAAAATGAGAAGAAAAAAACTAAACCAGACTCCATCAAATTGTGGAGTAATAAAAAGATATCAAGAATCCCATCTGTAAAATCGGACTTTATCCAATCCATGCAAATTACTACATAACTATGCCTCATTTGCATATTAATACATTTTAAAACACTTGTAATAAAGAGTTTGCACACTACAAAAATGCTTTTCTTACTAAGATTTTTTGTCTTGCTTCTAGTCCAAATATTCAAAACAAATCTTGAATCAAGAAGCATTTTCTAGACGAGCAAAACATATTGTCTTGTTTTCAGAAATAATGTCAAAATGAAGTGAGTTTTTCCATGAAACAAGCAAAATAATCTGCCAGTGGGGTAAGCTAAATAAGCTTATGTCAAAAAGGTTTTGGTTTGTATTTTTCACTTTGTTTATACAGTAAATAGCGGAGGAAGGGAAGTTTGGCTGTATTTTGTTTTCTTTATTTTTCTTCAAATAGGTAATTTAGTTAAAAAGAGTTTATTTTGTTTATTATTTTGGCCATGACTGTTCCTGAAAACGTTTCCCATCTGAAACGAAATAAAAACTAAATGGTTACGAACGTGACCCACGTTCCTGAGGGAGGGAATGGAGATGCTGTGTCTCCTTGACACATTTGAAGATATCGCCAGATAACCAATCATTCTGAAGAGTAAGAAAACGGGCCAATGAATGCCTATGAATGCCTTCAGACAGGTCAGCACCAGCACAGCGCGCTTTCTGGTGAGGCGTGCCATCATAGTGATTGAATCCAGCTCCAACCCAAGAAAAGAGATGCTCTGCACTGGGGCGAGCTTGCTTTTTTCTCGGTTGACCCAAGATCCTAACAGGTCAAGGTGCTGGAGCACCCTGTCCCTGTGCATAATCAATTGATCCCGCGACTATGCTCAAATCAGCCAGTCATCGAGATAATTGAGTATGTGTATGCCTGCTAGCTGATGGGGCGCTAGGGCACCCTCTGCGAGCTTGGTGAAAATCCACATAGACAGGGAGAGGGAGAACTTTGTACTGCCATGCTCAGCCTTCTCACGCAAACCGCAGACACTTCTGGTGGCGTGGAAGGATGGAGACATGAAAATATGCGTCCTTCAGGTCTATTGCTGCAAACCAATCCTGAGGATCAATGTGCCTGATGATGCATGAGCATTTTGAACAGTATCTTGTGCAGATAGCAATTCAAAATGTGCAGATCTAGGATTGGCCGTGACCCAGCTCTCTTTTTGGGTACGATGAAGTACAGGCTGTAAAACCCACTCTTCATCTCGGCTGGAGGCACGGCCATGCCTTGCGTGAGCTCACTGTACACCTCTGGGAAGAAGGGGATGGGGGCCCAGAGGGTTTGCCCCTCTTGTTAGCCCCTACATAGCACCAATCTAGTTCGCCCAGTGGAGGAGCTGGGGGACAAGCCATCTCCAAAGTGCAAAGTGCGGAGCAACAGTTGGGCAATTCCATTTCCGTGCAGTTGAGGGGGAATTAAAATTTTACTGACAAACAATAACTAAAGGACGCTGTTAATCATCAACATTAAATTTCATTCACAATTCTCCCTACATTAATTATATGCTTTCTATTTAGGATTTTACATAATCAAAATTATTTTTGTCTTCAGTTTGACTGGGCCAGTACCCTTATGTAGCCTCGCCACTGGTTCTGCCTTAATCACATTGTAAACAGATAACAGACAGTCATGTATGTGTCCAGGCGGGTCACAGATCTGTACCTGTTTCCTGGCTTTGACGCGTTTGTAAGCGAAGTCCGGAAACGGGGAGCAGGGAATGAAGCGTCCCGTGCCAGAGGTGGCGTGCAGGTTCCCATCCTCCAGAACAATCTTCCCCTGACAGACCACCAGCATCGGGGCTCCCCTCAGCTCCATGCCCTCAAACACATTATACTCTGCTGCCTGGAGGAACACACAACATCAGAAAAAAGGGCAGAAAACAACACTAAAAATGACCACAGCAGCATTTCTAACAAGCAACATTATCAAAACATTCTGACAACATTCAGTTCAGAAATTCAGTAGTTTACTGTAAAGTAAAGGTACTGTACTTTTTTATTTATACAGAAATATTGTATTATTATTTAAATATGTTTATATGCCCTACGTCTAAACAAGTTAAACTAAATGTGAAGCTGATGGTCTCATACATTTTGAGGTTCTTCCTAGATTTTTTTAGCTGCTCTACCAAAACCAAAATACCAAATACAGTTGAAGTCAGAATTATTACCCTCCTGAATTATTAGCCCCCCTGTATATTTTTTCCCTAATTTCTGTTTAAGGGAAAGAAGATTTTTTTCAACACATTTCTTAGCATAATAGTTTTAATAACTAATGTCTAATAACTGATTTTTTTTATCTTTGCCATGATGACAGCACATAATATTTGACACAATATTTGAAGATACTAGTATTCAGCTTAAAGTGACATTTAAAAACGTAACTAGGTTAATTAGTATAATTAGGCAAGTTAGGGTAATTAGGCAAGTCATTGTATAACAGTGGTTTGTTCTGTAGACAATAGAAAAAAATATTGCTTAAAGAAGGCTAATATTATTGACCTTAAATGGTTTTAAAATAATTAAGAACTGCTGTTATTCTAGCCGAAATAAAACAAATAAGACTTTCTCCAGAAGAAAAAATATTATAGGAAATACTGTGAAAAATTCCTGAATCTGTTAAACATCATTTAGGAAATATTTAAAACAGAAACAAAAAATTCACAGGAGAGCGAATCATTCTGACTTCAACTGTATATAACTACACTGCAAAAAATGCATTTTCTATGAAATGAAATTAATTTTCTAGACAAGCAAAACATATTGTCTTGTTTTATGAAACAATATGCCAAAATTAAGCGAGTTTTTCCTTAAAACAAGCAAAATAACCTGCCAATGGGGTAAGCAAAATAATCTTATGTCAAAAGGAAAAACAAGATTATTTTGCTTACCCCATTGGCAGATTGTTTTGCTTGTTTTAAGGAAAAACCCACTTAATTTTGACATATTATTTCATAAAACAAGACAGCATGTTTTGCTTGTCTAGAAAATTCTTCTTGATTTAAGAATTTTTTGATATTTGGACTAGAAACAAGACAAAAAATCTAAGTAAGAAAAGCATTTTTTGCAGTGTACTACTAATATGCTTTCTTTGAAGTGTTAAATTTACTTTCTTTTTATCCATTTTTTTATAAAGACAATATGAACAAGTATTAAACGTGGAAAAATGATCGTTACAGAAATCCCAGAAATAAATGGAGCCATTGTGGTTATAACAATCTTGTAAGTGAAGTAAATGGCTAATACTGTGATATATTAATGCAGTTAAAAGAAGATAAATATTTGAATGTATTTTAAAACAGTAATTTATTTCAGTGATGTCAAAGCTGAATTTTCAGAACCATTATACCATATTTGCTACTCAATAAATATTTATTATTATTGTCAATGTTGAACACAGTTCCACCACAAAAATCGCTTGAGGAAACCCATTCTTTGATCATCAAAAAGTTTCATATGACACTACAGCTATGTTTCCATACACCTATTTGTATGCACATTTAATACATGCCTCATGGAAATGCCAAGATGTGCATCATTTTTGAAAATGAACATAAAAAAACGTATGCGCACAACTGAGTGTGATCCGATAAGAAAAAAAGCACATAAATTACAATGGAAATACATTTACTGAATAAGTTCCAGCATGTGCATCAAAAAAGTCATGTGGTTTTGTTTGAACAGATCATGGAGTAACAAAAATGAGTGCTATGGGACAAACCAGTGGACCGACCGTATTGAAAACCATCAGAAATGTTGTTTTGCCCATTCTAAAATCCTTTAGCCAAAATCTATCATCACGGTGGTTCAGTATTATTATTATTAGTATATTATTATTACCTCCAGAACTGTCTTACGCATCCGCGCTTTGTCTTCTGAGGGCAAATCATTGATTATGTAAGAAAAAAGACTCACAATGGCTTCTCCTATCCCATTAAATAATTTTTTTCTATTTGATATTCACCACCAGTTTATCAGGAAGTGATGATTTTATTCTCTTTGACTCATTAGATAAAAACCGTGTTTTATTCGCGAATATTTTATTCAATATTCCAGTTTTTTGTGCATAAGTCTAATTCACAATATTTGGATGGAAACAGCTCTTGAAACTCGATCACGTACACAGTTATACAAACAGCTTTGAGAAAGGCTGAGAAACTAATGAAGATCATGTGTACGAGAGTGAGATACGACTCTGTCCTTCATTCACTCTCTCTCTCTTTCCGCCAAACAGCTGGATCCAGGAATGACAGAAACATCCATCTCCATTTCCTCATCTTTAACACACACACACACACACACACACACACACACACACACACACACACA
>CAIGQV010018552.1:3665338-3684531 GCA_903798115.1 Danio jaintianensis
ACACACACACACACACACACACACACACACACACACACACACACACAACTCTTCTTTCTCCTTCTCTCTAATCAGCATATCCCTTCTGTCTAGATGATATTTTTCTGATTGTCACTAGTTGATACTGTACATTAACACTGATCTTATCCACAGGCTGTGTTTGGCTCTCATCCGTCCTTTGTGTGCCGGAGCAGGAAATGACATGCGCTCTCTGGATTCTGCCAAGAATGCTAGCATGAGCTCATGTAGAAAAACACAAAAGCTGGCAGGTAATGGAGCCGTGTTTTAGGCGACTTCACGGAGCACGGGAACCAAGGATACAGAACCACAGTATAAACAACCAATAAACAGTCAGTCAGCCACAGTTCTGGCCGGAGTAATGGCAGCCAGTGCTGGTTGGATGTGTAATAGTCCCTAGAGGAGTGGCCGAACAGGAAATGAAAATGTGTTGTCATTTTGGCAGCGCCTGAGTTTTGTTGAATCTTTCCATTGGACACTGTTTTTTTTTTTATATCAAACAATCCTGTAGTAAGGAAATTCCAGTTCCTGTCTCACACAAATCTAAAATCAGTTTTGTGCTGGTCATGGTAAAGTTAAAAAAACACAGCTTTTTTTGGGAAATAAGCAAATTTTACATCTCCCCTAGAGTTAAACAGTTGAAATTTACCATTTTTGAATCCATTCAGCCGATCTCTGAATCTGGCGGAGCACTTTTAGCTTAGCTTAGCATAAATCATTGAATCGGATTAGACCATTAGCATCTCGCTCTAAAAACAGAAAATGAAACAGGCCGAACAGGAAATAAAAATGTGTTGTCATTTTGGCAGCGCCTGAGTTTTGCTGAAGCTTTCCCCTGGATGCTTTTATTATTTTGAACAATCCTGTAGTAAGGAAAATCCCAGTTCCCATCTTACACACATCTAAAATCAGATTGCATTGCATCGATAGTTTTCACTTGTGCTGGTCATGGTAAAGTTTAAAGAAACACTCCACTTTTTTGGAAATAGGCTCATTTTACATCTCTCCAAGAGTTAAACTGTTGAGTTTTACCATTTTTAATCCATTCAGCCGATCTCCGGATCTGGCGGAGCACTTTTAGCTTAGCTTAGCATAAATCATTGAATCAAATTAGACCATTAGCATCTCGCTCTAACAACAGAAAATGAAACAGGCCGAACAGGAAATGAAAATGTGTTGTCATTTTGGCAGCGCCTGAGTTTTGCTGAATCTTTCCCCTGGATACTGTGTTTTTTTTATTTTGAACAATCCTGTAGTAAGGAAATTCCAGTTCACGTCTTACACAAATCTAAAATCATATTGCAGTACATCGATTGGTAGCTTTCTCCTGAGCTGGTCATGGTAAAGTTTAAAGAAACACTCTACTTTATTTGGAAATAGGCTCATTTTACATCTCCCCTAGAGGTAAACAGTTTAGTTTTACCATTTTTTTATCCATTCAGCCTATCTGGTGGGAGCCCTGTTAGCGTAGCTTAGCATAAATCATTGAATCGGATTAGACCATTAGCATCTCGTCAAAAATGAGCAAAATCAGATTACATCTAAAATCAGATTACAGTGCATCGATTAGTGACTTTCTCTTGTGCTGGTCATGGTAGCAGTTAATGGAAAACTCCCCTTTAAAAAAAATGCAAATTTTTATCTCCATTAGAGCTAAACTGTTTTACCATTTTTAAATCCATTCAGCCGATTTCTGGGTCTGGCGGAGCACTTTTAGCTTAGCTTAGCATAAATCATTGAATCGGACTAGACCATTAGCATCTCACTCTAAAAACAGAAAATAAACAGGCCGAACAGGAAATGAAAATGTGTTGTCATTTTGGCAGCGCCTGAGTTTTGTTGAATCTTTCCATTGGACACTGTTTTTTTTTTTATATCAAACAATCCTGTAGTAAGGAAATTCCAGTTCCTGTCTCACACAAATCTAAAATCAGTTTTGTGCTGGTCATGGTAAAGTTAAAAAAACACAGCTTTTTTTGGGAAATAAGCAAATTTTACATCTCCCCTAGAGTTAAACAGTTGAAATTTACCATTTTTGAATCCATTCAGCCGATCTCTGAATCTGGCGGAGCACTTTTAGCTTAGCTTAGCATAAATCATTGAATCGGATTAGACCATTAGCATCTCGCTCTAAAAACAGAAAATGAAACAGGCCGAACAGGAAATAAAAATGTGTTGTCATTTTGGCAGCGCCTGAGTTTTGCTGAAGCTTTCCCCTGGATGCTTTTTTTATTTTGAACAATCCTGTAGTAAGGAAAATCTAGTTCCTGTCTCACACACATCTAAAATCAGATTGCATTGCATAGGTAGTTTTCACTTGTGCTGGTCATGGTAAAGTTTAAAGAAACACCCCTAATTTTACATCTCCAGTAGAGTAAAACAGGAAGACGAATAATTTTGACTTCAACTGTACTATATCCACAATACTAAGATAGAATTATGCTTGGAGTAATAAATTGGTGCAATAAATTCCTAATAAACATCTGCTTGAACTTAATATGGCAACAAAAGGAAATCCACGCCAGAAAAAGCTGAGCTGAAAGATCCTGTTTGTGGCCTGTTTCCTTCCAGAAGTGTTATTTATGAGGAAAAGCAGAGCAGGTTACTGTATTTACACACCGTTTGATGTGTTAGAAGCATCTATTTCCGCTCAAAGGGACCAGTTTAGACTCAATTTAGCTTTGTAATGTGAGTATATTTAGCGATTTGACTGGATATTTGATGCAGTTGTATTGTTTACAGGTCACCTACAGAATGATGTGTTTTGGCAGTGATGGTCCGGACGGCGTCGGTGTCCCAGATAACCAGATCACTGTCTGAGCCCACAGCTATCCGGCCCTTGCGTGGATACAGGTTCAGGATCTTGGCGGCATTGGTGCTCGTCACAGCCACAAACATGTTCTCGTCCATTTTACCAGTGACCTGAGCAAAGGAAAAACACAAACTGAATGAAATGCAAAGCTTATTTAATTTTGGAGACTTCTCTAGAGAAAAAAAAAAGATTTTTTATTGCATTTAAAAATATAGTTCTACATATTTATATATTTTATGTAGATTTCCCCCTCCGGTTTCCCCCACAGTCCAAAGACATGCGGTATAGGTGAATTGGGTAAGCTAAATTGTCCATAGTGTATGTGTGTGAATGAGTGCGTGTGTATGGATGTTTCCTAGTGATGGGTTGCAGCTGGAAAGGCATCCGCTGCGTAAAACATATGCTGGATAAGTTGGCGGTTTATTCCGCTGTGGCGACCCGAGATTAATAAAGGGACTAAGCCGAAAAGAAAATGAATGAATGAATGAATATATATATATATATACACTCACTGGCCACTTTATTAGGTACACCTGTCCAACTGCCTATTAATGCAAATTTCTAATCAGCCAATCACATGGCAGCAACTCAATGGATTTAGCAATGGATGTAGACATGGTCAAGACGATCTGCTGCAGTTCAAACCGAGCATCAGAATGGGGAAGAAAGGTGATTTAAGACTTTGAACGTGGCATGGTTGTTGGTGCCAGACAGGCTGGTCTGAGTATTTCAGAAACTGCTGATCTACTGGGATTTTCACGCACAACCATCTCTAGGGTTTACAGAGAATGGTCCGAAAAAGAGATGCCTGGTCTGATGAGTCTGGATTTCTGCTGCGACATTCGGATGGTCGGGTCAGAATTTGGCGTCAACAACATGAAAGCATGGATCCATCCTGCCTTGTATCAACGGTTCAGGCTGGTGGTGGTGGTGTAATGGTGTGGGGGATATTTTCTTGGCACACTTTATGCCCATTAGTACCGATTGAGCATCGTGTCAACACCCCAGCCTACCGACCAAAATCTGGAATATTTCCAGTACCTTGTTGAATCTATGCCACGAAGGATTAAGGCAGTTCTGATGGCAAAAGGGGGTCCAACCCGATACTAGTAAGTGTACCTAATAAAGTGGCTGGTGAGTGTATATATAACATACTTTTATTTTAAATTAAATTAATCGCGAATAATCTTTGCCCAGCATTTTATATATATATATATATATATATATATATATATATATACAGTGCTCAACATAAATGAGTACACCACATTTTAAAAATGAATATTTGTATCCATTTCTTAGTGAATATAGGTCATGTATTTTGGTGCATTTGAACAAAACGGATTTATTTAAATGGATATATTTATTAAAATACATATATATATATATATATTTATTTATTTTATTTATATAAAAAAAAATTTCCTAACATATAAATTTGAGTGTACTAATTTTGCACAGTTATCATGTTATTTTGTTAGATTATCTTCAGATTTGGCTTAAGTGCTGACTAATCTAATGTATATGCACAGATATAATATTGTAAAGCTTCCTATAGAAAACATTAATCCAAATGAGAGATTTGTGAGTGGTGAACTGATATATGTTGAGCACTGCATGTACTGTATAAATCAGCCTTTAGAAAGCTGCCATCTGATGCTCACCACAGCCTTGTCCCAGATGATGGACATCCTCTCCTCAGCTCCGTTCACTCCTTCAGGGATCTGGGTGAAATCATCTTTCCCGATGGCCTTCTGAGCCACAGAGAATGTGCAGTGAGCGCTGCCCACCACCGACAGATCACCACTGACGGACACACAAACACAATACATTCATCACTATATACAGTTAAAGTCAAAATTATTCACCCTCCTGTTTGTTTTCTTTTTTTTTTTTATATATTTCCCAAACCTTGTTTAACAGAGCAAGGAATTTTTCACAGTAATTCCTATAATATTTTTTCTTCTGGAGAAACTCTTATTTGTTTTATTTCAGGTAGAATAAAAGCAGTTTAAAAAAAAAAAAAAAAACATTTTAAGGTCAATATTATTAGCCCCCTTAAGCAATATTTGTTTTCGATTGTCTACTGAAGAAACCATTGTTATATGACTTGCCTAATTACCCAAATTAACCTAGTTAAGCCTTTAAATTGCACAATCAATAATGCATGATTATTTGGTGTCAAGGCGTTGCAATCAAAAAATGTGATTATAATGGTAGTCAATGGGGCAAAAACAGCCCCCAACATAACGAAAGGGTAGTCAATTTGAACAGTACACAAGGGTTAAACCTGCTGTAGGAAACTCCATAACAATACTATTTGGGACACTTTAAAATACTAATAATAGAATAAGCTAAATTGGCCATAGTGTATGAGTGTAAATTAGTGTGT
Organism: Danio jaintianensis; assembly: GCA_903798115.1. Classification (NCBI taxonomy): domain Eukaryota; kingdom Metazoa; phylum Chordata; class Actinopteri; order Cypriniformes; family Danionidae; genus Danio; species Danio jaintianensis. Next base: position 3,670,561 of record CAIGQV010018552.1, read on the forward strand.
ATGGGTGTTTCCCAGTACTGGGTTGCAGCTGGAAGGGCATCCGCTGTGTAAACCATATGCTGGATAAGTTGGCGGTTCATTCCACTGTGGTGACCCCTGATGAATAAAGGGACTAAGCCGAAGGAAAATGAATGAATGAAAAAGTTTACCTGGCCAACAGGGTGTTCAGGTAGTCTGGAGTGGTTGGGTCAGGACTGAGAGGTGGTGAAGTCACAAAAGAGGCAGCTTTCGCCCAGTTTTTACTCCAATAATGAGTTCCATCAGTTCCCAAACTGGCCGTGATTGGCTCTCCAAACACCACGTTACCTGGAAATAAACAGTTTTAATCTCATTATCTAGTTCGTTTCCAGTTTTAAGGTTTCATCACCTACACTGCTAAAAATGCCTTTTTTACTTAGATTTTGTGTTTCGTTTCTAGTCCAAATATCAAAAAATTTGTAAACAAAGAAGCATTTTCTAGACAAGCAAAACATACTTGGCCCTATCACCCGGTGCAATAAGGTGCAAGACGTGTTTGGCGCGATTTGTTGCTATTTTCTTTAAATAGCAAATCCATTTGTGCCACTTTGTGGACTCATGGGTGTGCTGGTCTATATAGGAGGTGTGTTAAGGTGCATTGTTGGCGCGTTGCTATTTTGAGGAACTGAAATAGACCGCGCCATTGACCAACTAAAAGCTGCTCTAAAGTCCAGCGCAGAGCACGTTAGTTATGCGCCTATGCAGGTCCAAACGCTCGCACATTGCTTAATACACACAGGATGTACAGGAATACACAAATATCTTTACATATGAAAACAATTAAAGGATTAAAATGTTACAAAAATTATTATTTTCTACATAAATATAAAAACCACTACCTCCATGCCTTTTTTTAGTTTATTCATGACAATCTGCCTTTGTATAATGTTATTATTAGCAGTATTTCATGCATATTTATATATTTTTTAATAAAAACAAGTTTAGATTTGTCCACCTGTGGGGTTTTGGAGACGTCTGCATCACCATATGGGGCGTAAGAATAGGATGTGTGTTTGGATATAACTCAGTGTTTTGAGCACACTTCGTTATTATTGTTCATTTATTCAAAATAGTTTTGAAACAAATCTTTGCGCTTAACAAACGAAATTAAATATGTAGGCTAATGGATGTCTTCTGTGGAGTGCGTAGGCTACAACACCGTTTCCTTACTCCACGAAAGTAAAGGAGTAAAGTAAAGAGTAAAAGTAAAGTAAAGAGGCCGAATGGAGGAGGCTGGTTCTTTATCCTCGCGCTGCAGATGCTCTGTTTAACTGTTTTCTCACTAGTGAAGCATTCAGTTTTTCCTCTTATAAAGTCCGCCATGTAAATAGACTCTTAAATAGACACAACTGACTCTTAAAGGGAATGGGAGATGAGACTCTGATTGGTTTAATGCACGTCATGCTCAAAACACAGCCAGAACTCATTAAGAGAATAAGCACAACCCTGTTAGACCATGCGCCGGGCACAGAGCATATTTTTCCATCCTTAAAATAGCAAAAGTGGATTCGGACATACCCTTAATGGTTTGCACCATGTGCTTTAGACTTTGCGCCTAGATCGTTAAAATAGAGCCCGCTGTCTTGTTTTAAGAAATGATATGTCAAAATGAAGCAAAACAAGCATAATCTTATGTCAAAAGAAAAAACAAGATTATTTTAGTTGTTTTAAGGAAAAAACTCACTTAAGACTAGACAATATTTTTTGATTGTCTATAAAATGCTTCTTGATTTAACAATTTTTTTATATTTGGACTAGAAACAAGACAAAAAATCGAAGTAAAAAAGCATTTTTTGCAGTGTACTATTATTTCTACTGGCAGGAATACAGTCATGGCGTCTTGTCAACTGAACACATCTGCTCAATAGTAAACGTTATGTGGAAAATAAACACATAAGCAGCCCATTATACAACAGTGTCTGGGGATTAATCATCTATTATTGCAGGAACATCTGGATAACACTGCTAACTGTGTTGAAGAGTTCACTAGAGGAGATCCAGAGCTGCTGGATTTTCATCTATAGGAACGACAGAGTCAAAGATAAAGCTTCTTCAATGGCTTCAGTGTTTCCATGAAGAAGGTTTACATTAAACAAGGGTTATTTTAGTAAAACAAAAACTAAGACTAAAATTATTGGTCAAAAACATTTCCACTCACTCACTAACTCGTTCACTATCCTTCAGCTTAGTGCCTGATTTATCAGCGGAATGAACCGGCAAAACATTTTCATTAACTGAAATAAAATTGAAAATTCACAATAAATGAATTTATATCATTAAAAAAATGCTGTGAATTTATGAAGTGTGCTTCTCATAGGTGAGTGGGCTTGACAAACCACCTGTAGAAACACACTTCACTCTTCTCTCTCCATTAAAAAAATTAGAATAAAAAAACCCTCCCTCTTAAGGCTGATTTATACTTCTGCGTCAAACGCACCCGTATGCTCCGGCGCAGCCTACGCGTGGTCGCATAGCCCTCGCCGTGGCCGTCGGCGACGCTGACGCGCACCTCTCAAAAAATTTAACTACACGTCACAACGACACGTAGCACAAGCTCTGTGATTGGTCAGCGTGGTAGCGCTGTCGAGTGTGGCCGGAGGTGAGAGCCACGCGAGCCCGATGGAGCGAGTGTTAACAAGTGTGGAGTCCCGTGAAGGAGGTCCAGATGGAGACTTTTGTTTTGTGTTTACTTTATGATTAAAGTTGTTGCACGTCCGCCGGTTCCCGCCTCAAAATGAGCGAGTTTGAGCCACTTGTACATTAAGGTAGCGTTCAGAAAAAACAAAACACCCGTGAAGAAACTCGACACAGAGGAACATAAACACCTACTGCCAGCTAGCGTTTCGGAAGTGTTATTGCAAAGCAACACAAACAGCGCGCAGAAGTATAAATGCACGGCTATGCGCATCGCATGCGCCGTGGGTCACGTCGATCACTCGACGCAGAAGTATAAACCAGGCTTTACTCTAGCACTTCATTTTCTGAGCACTAACAGTTCCTCTGTATATTCAGCCCTTGTTGTGTGTATTGCCTTTTCTTGTTGAATCGCTGAATGCCTTCTCAATTGTAAGTCGCTATGAGCAAAAGCGTCTGCTAAATGACAATGTAAATGTCTGAATGTGGAATCTGATGGTTCAAGCAAAACTGAAATATTGAGAGAATCCAATGCTATCTCATGGCAATTCGTAACTTTTTGATTTAGTTGTATATTTGTATGAATTTATATACGATCACATTTGTACATTTTTGTACGATTTGCTCATACCTTAATGACGTTTGGTTTTAGGGCTGTGGTTTGATGGCATGCCTCTTTTAAAAATCATACGACTAAACTCGTATGAATTCGTTCGAATTAGCCAATACACTGACAAAACGTAAAAAATTGTTACGTTTCCTGGTTATACTGGCCTGGAAAATCCCCATTTAAAGTTGTCTGAATGAAGTGCTTAGCAATGCATATTACTAATCAGAAATTAAGTTTTGATATATTTACAGTAGAATATTTACAAAACATTTTCACGGAACATGACTGTTTCTTAAAATTTGAATATTTTTTGCCATAAATCATTATGACCCTTACAATGTATTTTGTAAAATATACCCATGCAGCTTAAGACTGGTTTTGTGGTCCAGGGTCACATTTATGTGTCTTACACCGTGTCCTAACTATATGTGATGCGGCAAGGTGACATGCAATAAAAGGTATCTTTTCCATGTTAAAAGAAGTATTTGTCCTAGCCATCTGCTACAGTGATGCGCAAAATTTCTATTTTAAAAAACGTTTCTATTACTGCGACGTCACGACAGAACAACAGCATAAACTACTATGACAATGATCCCTCAGGTACTGATTATGGGCTTTATTCAGTGTTAAATGCTACCAATGTGAGTTTAAATACCATTTTACGTGACATGTATTGTCAACATCAGTCACTTAGTAGCCCATTAATAATGTTAAAGAGGTTTAATATGTAATTATTAGATTAAAAGCCTTTACCTTTTCATTGCTGGTATTTAAATGTTTCTATCGCGTTGCGTTTGGTGCAGACAGACAAATTGCTTGTCGCGTCACGTGTTGTTAGGACTATTACTCAGTGACTATGGCTTTGTTTAAATACCTAGACCTATCTATGAACCATTTGAACACTGGTACTTAGCAAACGCCACTAACAAAATACATCTGCGACCTTTAAAAGTCTCCAGAGGATGCAGCGCTGCAGAACTAGCTTACAGTATAAATTTCCACTGACAGGGCAGTCAGAAAGATTAAAGCGCTATGGTCTGTACCCATTGCTCTGAAGACAGTGATTAACCACCCAATTTAGCACAACAGATAACACTTTTGGAAAGGCCCTCAACCCTTTCGGAAACCCAAAACAACCATAAATATGAACTGCAGTTTATTTTCAGCGATGAAGTAAACTAAATAAAGATGGAAGTTATAGGTCACAGGGTAAAATGAATTATTTTGAATGAGACTGAGGAGAGTAGTACACTCAAAAAGCGCTGCTTGTTCAAACTACTTATTTAAAACGAGCTGAAACAACACAATTCTTGACATTCATTTGGGGATAACTTAATTAACTTAAAATAAACTTAAATAACTCCTTATAAGAAGTGCAAAGAACTGAAAATACTTCAATTTTGGAGACATGACATCTTAATATCAAGGGCTTTTGCACAGACAGGAATTATAAGGCAGTCCCCCAAGAACTAAATTTTGGTCACTGATCCATGACTAGGTGCCCTGAAGTGTCGTAACCCTTAAGAAAAGTAATTAAAAAGTACTTAAAAACTTGAGTACACTTAAGTAATGTAGAAGTGTCTTTAAAGTATACTTCAGATATTACCCAGCAAGCATTTTTTTGTTTTTAAAAGATGTCTAATAGATGTCTAATAGACGTCTAAACATAGTCGTCTTGGCTAAAACAAGGCTAAATTTGGGCTGTCAGTGAAAATCTAATAGACGTCTAAGAATAACCCAAAACTAGACTAGTCATCAAATAAACAGAAATGAATGACTACAGATATAAAGTCTGTCTAATCTGTCTATTTGACGACTAGTCTAGTTTTGGGCTATTCTTAGATGTCTATTAGATTTTCACTGACAACTGGGACCTATCGACTTCCATAGTAAAAAAAAAAAGTACTATGAAAGTCAATGGGTGCCAGCAACCAGCATTCTTCACAATATCTTTATTTGTGTTCAACAGAAGAAAGAAACTCATGAAGCTTTTGAACTAGTGAAGGGTGAGTAAATGATAACAGAATTGTCATTTTTGGGTACATAATGGTAAGACTTTATTTTGATGGTCCCTATTGCACATTTTGTTGACTAAAAGTTGCATTGCGACTACATGCCAATTACTTCTCATTTGAGTATTAGTAGACTGTCTGCTTAATATCTGCTGATACTGCTGCTTCAACAGACATTTAACTGACTATAAGAAACTTTGCAAGTGCATGTCAACTAACACTAACCCTAACCCTAACCCCAACCTAACAGTCTACTTATAATCTAATGAGAATTAGTTGGCATGTAGATGCAATGTAACTTAAACTCAATAAAATGCGCTAAAGGGACCATCAAAATAAAGTGATACCAACATAATTACTACAGCAACTTTATTGAGGGAACATTCTTAGTAAATAGAACTTAATAAATCTATTTAAAAAATTTGTTGTTTTTTTTTAGCCATAAATGTTCAAAAGTCTTGTAATAACCCTTTGTAACACTTTTTCCTAATGAGTACATTTTCATTACACATACTCTCTAAAATGATAACGACTGGCTACAGTACTACTTTCTTGCTTTTCTGAAACTCATTTATGCTTGAGAGCATTGATTCAACTAAACAGTATGGACTATTATTATGATGGACGGTGAAACTTTAAAACAGCAGACCAGGTAGTGCATATAACAAGCATATAAGTAATGATAAATGAATACTAATACATGTATAATAATTAAACACACAGAGACAGAAGTGCATCCAACTTGAGGTCATTACTGTCATGAATATATAGTCAAGGATGGCTGTAAGTCAGCAAAGGTTTATTCAACACAGATGAGAGGCATAAACTTGGAGGCGACATCTGTAAAAGCTCAAGCTTCACGCTGAGCTGACTGCTCACACTACTCAGATTGCTAAATTGCTGTCCTTTTTTATTTTTTAAAGATGTGTTGATGTTGAACCAGGCTTATTAAAATGCATTAATTAAACAATATTTTCAAATGATTGATATCTTACTAATTAGATTAGAAAGTAAGGATTTAGTTAAGTGCCGGTTTTGGTTCCACCTGCCGATACCATTTGCTTGATGGCTTGGAGGGAGAGCCGATGTTTCATTTAATTTCATTAATGATGGCCCTTGTGATGGCCACACATTGAGAGTGAGGCATGCACGCACACATGCATACACCATTTACATATACGGTACACATTCATTTAGGTTTATTTATTAGTTTAGTTAAATTGATTTATTGTGTTTATACATTTCGTTCCTTGCATATTTGGTTAAAATAAGACACATACACTGTTTCTCAGTACTTTATTCATTATTCACAGTACATTTATTACTATTTTGGGTGCACACAAAATTAGTTATCTGTACTGTATGTGCTGTTAATTTAGTTTTCTTTTGAGTTAAAGTTACCGTGCTGCAGTGTCGGTGAGAAATGGCGGAGGTTCCGGGTGTGGTCCGACTTGCTAAAGGACCGACGTGCCACCAAGTGCCGGTTTTGGTTCAACCTGCCGATACCATTTGCCTTATGGCTTGGAGGGAGAGCCGATGTTTCATTTAATTTCATTAATGATTTGTATTGTTTATTTCTTCAGATTTATATTTAGTTTTGCTTTATTTAGAATCTATTTAATTATTATTACTTAGATCTGTAATTAGATATTTGGCTTGGTTTATTGTTGTTGCAAATTGTCTGTTTTTGTTTCCCCTCTTTTTGTTCATTGTGAACTAGTCCCTCCTGTATAAATGGGCTCTGTCTTGTCATTTAAGAGAGTTCTGTTTTTGGTTTACACAGGGTTTGTTTGGTTTGAACTTTGTTTGTTCTTTCTGTTTAGTTTATTGATTTTTTTCCAGTTGATTTAATTGATTCATTTATTTGTTGAATTTTTGTTTAAACTTTTTTTGAGATTATTAAAAATAATTATTTTGAACATCTTCTTTTTGTATGCCCCTTATTACGTGCTGGCTCGGTCCCTCACAGGTGAATAACCCTTTGAGTGCGTGTCATGTTGTGTACCTTTTTTCCTGGCCTGTGAGATGATGTCAGCCGCACTCTTGCTCATCACTCGGGTCACATAAAGAGGACAGTTGGTTTGACTGGCAATAGTGACAGCTCGAAACACTGCTTCAGCCTCCAGCTACACACACACACACACACACACACAGATACAATAAGAGACATTACAAGGCATAAACGAGATAAAGATATTTTGATATCAGTTAATGATCCCTTTAAAGTCAGTGTGAAATCAAAATGTACAAAGTTTATTTTAACAATGTTTATTATTTGTGAACAATTAATCAGTGCAAGTTAATCCACTGAAAAATACATTCATTTTGGTAATCTTTAATCAAATCTGACCATTTGCGTCTGCGTTTGGGTTGGCTCCTTCTCTGATGACGTCAGTTTGACGCTTCAGCCACAATATTCTTAACCACGCCCCTTTTACTGTTAGTTTGCTACCAGGGAATGATGTGCAAAAAGAAAGACCCGCCCCCTACTCAATATTCCCAGTTGGAAGTACATCAACATACTGAAATAAAAGTCTCAGCAACTTCCGGTTCACATTGACTTTAAGAAATATCAGACAAAAACGATGTTCGGATGATCCCAAGTTCAACTTGTTAACTGTTCAAATGACGTAACTATTCAAAACTATTAAAAAATTTAACTATTTTAAATAAACAAAGGGGTGTATTAACCGACCATTTTCAGACACTCTACACTGTCATTTTTGAAGATCTTAGCTTAGCAAATGAAAATCGAAGCAGGAGAGTTGCGTTTTCCACAGTGGTGTTTCAAAGAATGATTCATTGTTTTTGAATGAATCGAGTGAGTGATTCAATATCAAATGTTGAAGGAATGATTTTATGATTCACTTGCTGCCACCTACACTCAAAACATGTCTTTTTGCTGCTTGTTTAAGCTACTTATTCAAAATGAGTTGAAACAACACAATTCTTAAGTTGTTTTTGAGACAACCTAATTGTTTTATGTGCAATCCACTTAAATTTGTAAAAAAACGATGAAGTTAACTTAATCCATTTGTGTCGGGACAACATGAAAGAATTGTTTGGAACCCAGCATTTTTACAGTGTATTAGCGCTTTCAGTTCCATATAGTGTACAATTATTTCATTTATTTTCCAGCATACTATATTTGTATATACTGTACTTAAAATTCTAGGTTTAAAATATTACCCTCATATCATCGTTTATGTATCTGCAATTCCAGTATAAATGTAAGATGGATTATAATGGTATAATTTAAAAAAAATGTTCAACAGTATCTATTTTTTAGGAACAGTGATGAGACGTAAATGATCAGCTACATTTTCCGATATGCTTTCTTCAGGTTCCACTTCAAACAGAGCTAAAAAATAATGAATTTCGGATATAAAGCCGCACTGACTTGGAATAATTTGCAAAACATCCTAAAGCTGACCACGCTTCTGTCACTAAGTGAGTTTAAGCTACTTTTTATTAAATCATGTGTTCACTAGGGGTGTAACGGATCACGGTTGATCCGGTGTGGTGAGAAATCGAGTCCCCCCTGACAATTGGGTCCTGGGTGATCCTATTGGTTCACTGGAGTTGTAATAGGTATACTTTGTAGCGCCTGATTAAAATATATATATATAAATGCAGCGAAATCTCATTTAAATGTATGTAATTTAAAAGACTATTCAAATTACATAAAACATGGAGAATTTCTCTTTCGTGCTTTTATTTTAGATAGCATACAACGTGCTACCACCTCTTATGTAAATATATAATGTTACATATAAATACATAAAAACATCAAAAACACATCATTAAATGCTTACAACCCTTTTCAATTATTTTAACTATGCGTGTCTTTAACTTGTAGTTACCGATAATTATGTTACTAATATGATAAGTCTTGTTAAAATCTCAAGACTGAGAATAGACTATAAAAAGCACTTTTGATCAGGCATTCAACGCAGACGATGCATTGGGGTCCTAAGTGGACTCGATTGTTAGGGGGGACTCGATTTCTTATGACATCGTGATCCGTACAGATCACAACCCACAGTTCGGAACGCACGTGACCCGCGGGTTAATAACTTTTTTTTAATTCGTAGGTTAATCTAACATTTATAACAATCGTGAGGCTTCCCTGTAAAATATAATGATGATGGAAAAAGTTGTGGTGGGACCTACCTAGATGCTTTCTTAGGCTATTAATTAAAGGTGTTTTCCGTCACCGTTTGTTTAGCCTGCATTAATGGATTCAAAGTAAAGCTGAACAATTAAACATTAAAAGATCGTGATCTCAATTCAAACCCGCGCAACATGAATGATAAATGATAATGATTTACATATATTTGTTAATCCTTCTAAGCACTGCATTCAAATCTGCGTTTAATCGAGAGAGATTCAGTTTTTACACTTTTTCAGTTAGTTACAAACAGTCAAATAACACAGAAGTACAGGGAGAACAGTTTATAGTTCAGATATAAACACTGATGTTAATCAAAAAGATTAAAATCACCGTTTAATGGAACTTGACTCTGGTGAATTTTACATTGTGTAACCAACAGGTGGCGACAAACAACCATCAAAATTATGTCACTGAATAGGTTTTCAAAAATGATCCACCTATAACGAAACATGAAGTTTTATGTGTGAATTTTTGAATCATTAATTGAAAATAAATATGATATGTTGTACAAGATGTTAGCTTTCTATATTTAGCATTATCAGCAACAGTAGCAAAGATCATATTTCATATTGATTATTTTCCTTTTTTTCAGGTGGTTCTTTTTTTTATTTGGATTTTTATTAAAGTTACAGGTTCTAAGTTCTGTTTGTTAAAACCAATGGTTTTTGCAGTAATATTTTTGAATAAAGGAAAAGCAAATTTGTCTCCTTCCTTTTTTGCTGATCCGAAAAATGGTCCGATCCGTGACTCAAAAACCGTAGTGTGATCCAAACCATGACATTTGTGATCCGTTACACCACTAGTGTTCACTGATAACCTGTGATATGTGATTGTGTTTATTTTTTGAGTGTTTTTTTTGCTGGCCAGATCACTCTTACAAAGATATTTGAATCTCAATGAGTTTTTACCTGGTAAATAAAGAAAGAAATGAAACAATGTCAGTTTTGGCTTACACATGAACCTCTGTGTTTCTACAGTAGCGTGTACAGTCATGTGAAAAAAATTGGACACCCCTATGAAATTAAAAACCTTGAAATTCAATAGGATGTCCTGACTTTTTCACATGACTCTATATGGTTCACAAACACACATTGTTGATTTAGTTTACTAAAACACTGTATATATCTAGTTTTCCTCCCCGCTCTCGTGGCTGACCTCAAGAAAACCAGATGAAGAATGTCCAATTAAATCTACAGGAAGGGCCAATTTTATGTCAACATAAAATGTAATTGAATTAAATGAATACAAGTTCCATGTCTTACATTAAGGACTGGAAAACAAGTATATTAGTGTGAACTGCAGTGATGTTTCTGTGTTTGTGTTGACTGACCTCCTCTGGGCGGCTGAGGACGTGTCCCTCAGGTCCAGTGATGCCCATCTCCAGCATACGGGCCTGCTCCTGAAAACACACATAACACATGAGACCCTTCTCTTGGTGCCTTTGTATTGTTTTCATAACGTTCATGACTTTTTTCTTCATATATTGTGCACAAACAACACAAAAACATTTGATTACAGTGTTGATCTAATGTCTGTCCTTGGGGATAATCACACCAAACACAATTTTCCGTTCTGAGAGGCGCACCGCACTGCGCTTTTTATGTCGCTAGGCAACCTTAGGGGCCAGACTGACTTGCTTCCAGGCCTGCTGCTTTTTAATAAAATGTGAATATATTTACAATATGTGAAGTCATACAGCTACGAATACCTCGAAGCAGTGACCACTAGACTCTAGCGACCATCTTTAAAAGTCTCCGTAGTCGTCTTGACAACACAAACACTGCTGTCACATAAACAGAAACCCCGCCTCTGCTTTCATTTGATTGGACAATGAAAAAAGACGCGACTGACGTAGCATGTTTTTCCGCTCAGAATTGACTTTTTTTCTAACTGCAGGCGCACAGAGCGCAACGACAAAAACGCGAGATGCAGGAGGTGGTTAAAATGCAAGGCGCATAAGCAGCACGATTGCGTCCATTAGAAAACCATTCATAACAGGTGACTTTCATCGCAAAAAGTTGTGATGATTAAGTGTGATCAAGATATACACACTACATGTCACGTGTATAGCATAAACCAAAACAATAGCTATGTTTCCATCCAAAGATGCGAATTAGGCTTATGCGCAAAACTGGAATATCGCATAAAACATTTGCGAATAAAGCACCGTTTCCATTTATTCATTCATTTTCCTTCAGCTTAGTCCCTTATTTATCAGGGGTCGCCACAGCGGAATGAACCGGCAACTATTCCAGCATATGTTTTACGCAGCGGATGCCCTTCCAGCTATGGAGTTTGCTCTAGCAGGAGAAGTCACTGTGGGCCTTTTTTCTTATGTAATAAATGACTTGTGCCTCAGAAGACGAAGACAAAACACAATGAATGCATGATGATTTTTGGACGCACAAGGTAATACTTAATAATAACAAACAAATGACAGACTTGAGTGATTATAGAATGAGACTAATTAGGGGACCAATTTTTCATTCATTCATTCATTTACCTTCGGCTTAGTCCCTTTATTCATCTGGGGTCGCCACAGCGGAATGAACCGCCAACTTATCCAGCATATGTTTTACACAGCGGATGCCCTTCCAGCTGCAACCCAGTAATGGGAAACACCCATACTCACTCATTCACACACACACACACACTCATACACTACGGCCAATTTTGTTTACCCAATTCACCTATAGCGCATGTGTTTGAACTGTGGGGGAAACCAGAGCACCCAGAGAAAACCCACGCCATCACGGGGGAGAACATGCAAACTCCACACAGAAATGCCAACTGGCCCAGCCGGGACTCGAACCAGCGACCTTCTTACTGTGAGGGCACAACGCTAATCACAAAGCCGCCGTGCCGCATGAGTTATAAATGAGTAAATAATAATAGTAGTCCTTCAAGCTAATGTACAGACCCTTCAGGAATGCATAAGCAGTTGAAAAAGAAACTGCACTGGTGATGAATGAAGGCCACCCACCCACACACACACACACATGCTCTGGTCAGCCTGATAATGTCTACATGATTAGATACTGGATGAGAAAGGGAGGACAGGACACACAGTACAGTATCTCCCACTCAGCAGAAGGACTGAGGGAATAAATTCTGCTGAAATATCCTGACGCACACCCATTAGAGGAACAGACACCGTGTCTTTGTGTCATCAGCTTTGCTCAACCTTATATTGGACTTCATTCATTCATCATTCACTTTCTTTTCAGCTTAGTCCCTTTATTAATCTGGGGTCACCACAGCAGAATGAACCGCCAACTTATCCAGCATATGTTTTACGCAGCGGATGGCCTTCCAGCTGCAACCCATCACTGGGAAACACCCATACACTCCCATTCACACACATACACTATGGACAGTTTAGCCTACCCAATTCACCTATAGTGCATGTCTTTGGACTTGTGGGGGAAACCGGAGCACCCGGAGGAAACCCACGTCAACACGGGGAGAACATGCAAACTCCACACAGAAATGCCAACTGACCCAGCCGAGGCTCGAACCAGCGACCTTCTTGCTGTGAGGCGACAGCGCTACCCACTACACTACGGAATTGAATAAACTAAATTGGCCGTAGTGTATGAGTGTGTGTGTGTGTGTGTGTGTGTGTGAATGTGAGTGTATGGGTGTTTCCCAGTACTGGGTTGCAGCTGGAAGAGCATCCGCTGTGTAAAATATATGCTGGAATCGTTGACGGTTCATTCCGCTGTGGCAACCCCTGATGAATAAAGGGACTAAGCTGAAGGAAAATGAATGAATGAATTATGAACATAATAGTTTTTTTATCATTTATAATAATTAATTCTTTTATCTTTGCCATGATGACAGCACATAATATTTTACTAGATATTTTTCAAGATACTAGTATTCAGCTTAAAGTGACATTTAACTAGGTTAATTAGGTTAACTAGGTGAGTTAGGGTAATTAGTGTTTTGTTCTGAAGCCAATCAAGAAAAAAAAATCTAGCTAATAATATTGACTTTAAAATCGATTGAAAAAAATGTAAAATTACTTTTATTCTAGCCCAGGGATGTCCAAAATCAGTCCTAGAGGGCCAGTGTCCTGCAAAGTTTAGTTCCAACCTCATCAGACACACCTGGGCTAACTAATCAAGCTCTTACTAGGCTTTCTAGAAACATCCATGCAGGTGTGTTGAGGCAAGTTGGAGCTAAAATCTGCAGGACACCGGCCCTCCAGGACCGAGTTTGGACACCCCTGTTCTAGCCAAACTAAAAGAAATAAGACTTTCTCCAGAATAAAAAATATGATAGTAAATATTGTGATATTGTCCTTGCTCTGCTAAACATCATTTGGTTAATATTTTAAAAAGAATACACATTTCATAGGAGGGGTAATATATTTCACTTCAACTGTTTATGTCAGATTTGCAAGATATAAAGTCATAACTCTAAGAAAAAGAATTGCAGGGTGTAAATTTTGACTGAAAAAAGTCTGGTATCACTTTATTTTGATGGTCCCTTTAATGCATTTTTAAAAAATTAATTAC
>CAIGQV010018552.1:3686787-3706437 GCA_903798115.1 Danio jaintianensis
TTGTATAATCAGCACTTGTTGTGTGTATTGCCTTTTCTTGTTGAATCACTGAATGCCTCCTCAATTGTAAGTCATGTTGGACAAAAGCGTCTGCTAAATGACTAAATGTAAATCTATTAGACGTCAAAAAAAGGCTTTCTGGGTCCATTCTCTTACCTGCACTGTGACAGAATTTGTGTATTCACCACAGCATTAATAAAAGAAATGAAATAAATAAATAAAAACACTTTCTTTATCTTACCTCAGTGTTGCTCATCTGATAGAGGTCTTTAAAAGCCATATAGACCTGGAACGAGTTCACTCCTGTGTAGACAGAAAGAATAAATCAGGAAAGAAAAAGCTCTGCCAAGTATAACAGATATAAATATATAAATATAAATATATCTGTCAATCATTTTTATACAATTTATTATTTCAAAACCATAGATTGTGGGTTGTATCCATCATGAATAATGGACCAAAACACGGACAAACAATGGACAAACATTATACTATATGAACTGATGAATAATGTACAGGAAAATAAAGGTCCATATGATGAATGTTGATTATCATCTGTAATAATTGATAATAGGGGCGTCACGGTGGCGCAGTGGGTAGCACGATCGCCTTACAGCAAGAAGGTCGCTGGTTCGAGCCTCGGCTGGGTCAGTTGGCGTTTCTGTGTGGAGTTTGCATGTTCTCACCGTGTTCGCGTAGGTTTCCTCCGGGTGCTCCGGTTTCCCCCACAAGTCCAAACACATGCGGTATAGGTGAATTGGGTAAGCTAAAATTGTCCGTAGTGTGTGTGAATGAGTGTGTATGGATGTTTCCCAGTGATGGGTTGCAGCTGGAAGGGCATCCGCTGCGTAAAACATATGCTGGATAAGTTGGCGGTTCATTCCGCTGTGGTGACCCCTGATTAATAAAGGGAGTAAGCCAAAAAGAGAATGAATGAATGAATCATTTATAATAACTGATCTTGTTCTAAAAACAGAAGTTTTCCTTTGGATTTTTGAGAGGTTTTTCTGTACAGTCAGCAAAATAGTCAAAACCATCCCTTTTTACACAGATCTGCTACAGCAACAAATTCTACAAGACTTTTAAAAGACTAAAAATGTTTTTGTTTTTTTATGCATGCCAAAATACAGGTCCTGTAGTCCATTTATGTTGTGGTTGTTCTTTGGTTAAGAGACATGTGTTTTGATTATCAAGTACCCATACACGCCTTTAGACTGAACGCATACAGTTAAAGTCAAAAGTATTCGCCCTCCTTTGAATTTCTTTTCTTTTTCACATATTTCCCAAATGATGTTTAACAGAGCAAGGAATTTTTCACAGTATTTCCTATAATATTGTTTCTTCTGGAGAAAGTCTTATTGGTTTTATTTCAGCTAGAATAAAAGCAGTTGTTGTTGTTTTTAACCATTTTAAAGGGGTGGTCCACTACGATATCATATTTTAAACTTTAGTTGATGTGTAATGTAGCTGTGTGAACATAAACAACATCTCTGAATGTAATATGCTCAAAGTTTAATGCAAAGGGAGACATTGGCTTTTACAGAGTTAGCTTAGCAAAGCCTACAGTGAACGAATTTGGGGACTACAAAAAAATACATCCGGGGTTGTGAGATCACAAACGCTTCAAGTTACATGCATTCACCTCGCGCACACACTAAAGCTAAAATGCCATCCAAACGCTGCTATTCCCACAGAGCTTGTTCTGTTTCTGTATTTGGGCTTCCAAAGGACACGACACAAAGAGAGAAGTGCTTACAGTTTAATTTTAATGATGTTACAGAGAATTATAAAAAAGATGTAACGCTAGCATTTGACAAAGGAGAACTTTCAGAATCTCTTCAGTGCTGGATTCGGCTAAACACTCCTCCAACAGACGAAGCTGTGGACTGTGAGCCACAACCTGTAAGTATTTTTATTTGTTAAAATTGATCTATTACATGCACAGTTTCTAGCGTTAACGAGGACGTAAACAAGGATGTAAACAACGGGAAATGCTGTTTGGCACCGCTAACAATTTAGCTACAAATTCATATTTATCAGTCAAACCGCTGTAAACAGCCACAATCTTCAGCAGCGCTGCAGTGTCTCTCTATGTGTGTCTCTCTATGTGTGTTTATCTATGCGCATCTCTCTATGCGTGTCTCTCTAAGAGGGGCAGTCGTGGCCTGGTGGTTAGAGTGTTGGACTCGTGATCCGAAGGTTGCTGGTTCGATACTCGGTACCAGCGGGAATTGGGGGTGGGGGGAGTGAATGACCAGCACTCTCCACCACCCTCAATACCACGACTGAGGTGAGTCCCTTGAGCAAGGCACCGTTCCCCCCAACTGCTCCCCGGGCGCCGCAGCATGGCTGCCCACTGCTCCGGGTGTGTGTTCACGGTATGTGTGTGTTCACTAACTGTGTGTGTGCACTTGGATGGGTTAAATGCAGAGCACAAATTCCAAGTATGGGACACCATACTTGGCCACACTTCACTTCACTTCACTTCACTCTATGCGGCTGCTTTCCGAGCGTTTTACATCTCAAATAACAAACTCGCAAAAGATATGAGAACTTTTCATATTACTTACACATGCTTATTCCGAATATATGTAAAATACACTTGTCAGTTTTATTTTAGAGAGCAGGCGTGAGCTGTGTGCTCTTCATTTCTGTCTGATTCAGGCAGCTAACGCTGCTAACAGCTGCTCTGAGCCTCTGACTGGACTGTTTACACAGCGCAAAAGCGCGCGCTTGTAGGGGAGTGACGTGGAGCCAATCCGCGAATCACAGCACATTATGTTAGCGGACCAATCAGAGCCTCTTGAGGGCGGGCCTTTCAGTGGAACTAGGAAATATGATTGCATCATTTTCATGTTAGCAGAGTAGCTGTATATAATCAAAGTAAGATATATGGAAAATTTACGTGATTTTCTACAAGTGAAGCATGAGCACACATTGCTTTGCATCTTATAAACACAACCAAGCCTTAAAAATACACTGTGGACCACCCCTTTAAGGTCAATATTATTAGCCCCCTTAGGCAATATTTTTTTCAGATTGTCACTGTATCGACTGTTTCGATATAAACACTGTTATACAATGACTTGCCTAATATACATAATAACATAATAAACATAAACATAATATTTTCAAGACATTTTTCAAGATACTAGTATTCAGCTTAAAGTGCCATTTAAAGGCTTAATTAGGTTAATTGGGCAAGTTAGGGTAATTAGGCAAGTCATTGGATAATGATGGTTTGTTCTGTAGACAATCGAAAAAATATATTGCTTAAGGAGGCTAATAATATTGACCTTAAAATGGTTTTAAAATAATTAAGAACTGCTGTTATTCTAGCCGAAATAAAACAAATAAGACTTTCTGCAGAAGAAAAAATATTATAGGAAATACTGAAAAATTCCTTGCTCTGTTAAACATCATTTGGGAAATATTTGAAAAATAAATAAAAAATTCACAGGAGGGCGAATAATTTTGAAATAGACTGTATGTCATTTATAATACAGAAATAAAATGTATTTAGATAATACTTCTACAACACTTAAAATTGAAAAATATTACTTTGACACAAAATATTCAAGTATAGATATTTGTTCAACAAGTTCCCATGACTTGCTTGTAGGTTTATTTGTTTATCCAAAACTTTTCCAGGCCTGTAAAATGCCATGTCAAAATTCCATGACTTCTTCAGCTTTTTCATGACCATATGAAGCCTGAATAATTATTTTCAAATAAACATTAAATAATAATAATAATTCCTTACATTTATATAGCGCTTTTCTATACACTCAAAGCGCTTTACACATTGGGGGGAATCTCCTCATCCACCACTAGTGTGCAGCATCCACCTGGATGACGCGACGGCAGCCATATTGCGCCAGACCGCACACCACACACCAGCTGATTGATGGAGAGGAGACAGAGTGGTGAAGCCAATTATGACATGGGGATGGTTAGGAGGCCATGATGGACAGAGACCAGTGGGCACATTTGGCCAGGATGCCGGGGTTAAACCTCTACTCTTTTTCGAAGGACATCCTGGGATTTTTAATGACCACAGAGAGTCAGGACCTCGGTTTAACGTCTCATCCGAAAGACGGCACTCAATGAGCAGTATAGAGTCCCCATCAATGTACTGGGGCATTAGGACCCACACAGACCACAGGTTGAGCGCCCCCTGCTGGTCTCACTAACACCACTTCCGGCAGCAACCTAGCTTTCCCATGTGGTCTCCCATCCAGGTACTGACCGGGCGCAGCCCTGCTTAGCTTCAGTGGGTAACCATGTGAGAGTTGCAGAGAGCTAGCTGCCGGCTAAATGTTCTTTCTTTATTAATAGAGCAGCGTTTCATTAGTTGCCTCACGATAATGTCAAGCAGAACAGATTCTGCACTCATTTTCTGGTTGTGCAGCTTGTTTTGAAGCAAGTTACTCAAAAATAACTCAAAGATCAAGTCTTCAGTCGAAAAGAAAAGAAAAAAAACACTATTCCCTGTGGGACACCATACTGCTTGATATATTTAGAAGTTCGGAGGGGATTTATTTTTAGTCTGGTGAACCATCTTCTAGAACAATACCAGAAAAAGATGAAGAATTAAAAAAAGCAATTACAAAATTAGGTGGCACGGTGGTTCACTGGTGGCTCAGCGGTCGCTTCACAGCAAGAAGGTCGCTGGTTCGAGTCTCGGCTGGGCCAGTTGGCATTTCTCTGTGGAGTTTGCATGTTCTCCCCGTGTTGGCGTGGGTTTCCTCCGGGTGCTCCGGTTTCCCCCACAGTCCAAAGACATGCGCTATAGGTGAATTAGATTAACTAAATTGGCCATAGTGTATGAGTGTGTGTGAATGAGTGTGTATGGGTGTTTCCCAGTACTGGGTTGTGGCTGGTAGGGCATCCACTGCATAAAACATATGCCAGAATAGTTGGCGGTTCATTCCACTGTGGCGATCCCTGATAAATAAGGGACTAAGAAGAAAAATGAATGAATGAATGCCTGCAAATTAAGGTTTGACAGCATACGTGTTGCAATCCTCACAACGCAAACACATAAAAACACACACTGCATTTTCTCACAATGCAAACAAATTAAGAAAACACACTGCATTTTCTCACAACACATGCAGATATCACGAAACCCAACAGAAATGTTTCAAGGGGACCCTAAAACGTGACGAACTGGCTAGGATTTGCTTACTGTGCCTTGACTATTGCTCAGTGAAGTTGTAGGTGATCTTTGAAAGGTGTGGTTTTTTGTTATTTAAACATCCTGATTACACCATTCCCACTAACCCTAACCCTGCGTCCCAATTCGCATACTTATACTACGCCCTAAAAGTAGGTACTTTTTATGAAGGAAAAGTATATACGTTTGAGTGTGTACCAGAGGAGTATGCAAGCTTTGGGACGTACTACTCCGTCGTTAACAGATCGTTGTGTTGCTTAGTTACGTCCCCTGTCAATCATCCCAACACATCATCCACATTTCTTTCATATTTAATGACCTACCTTATTGGAGATTCAGCAGCAGGATAATCTGCCATTCGCAAGTCTTTCATGGAGAGAAATCTCCTCAGGTCATTGGATAATTATGCATTCAGAAGTTAATGTCCAAACATATCTTGATTTAAGTTCACATTGTTGTTGCAGATAAAATCTAACACGGAAAACGTGACTTAAATATTTTCCAGTGGGCTAGATATTAATTAAAAGTCATTCAAACAACTTTACCGAAGACTCTCTACTTGACGGTTGGTCTCGCACGTCCGCCATGTTTGTAGTTCATTTACACTTTTTTTTACTCGAGTTTGTAGTTCTAATCGAATTCACTCCAAATGTATTGTGGGCAACATCAGCGGTTAGACTACAGACGCTTCTACACTTCGAATTTCTACCAGAAATAGTAAACCATCCGGGAACCTTTGGCAAACTCTTTTCAACATACTACGGTTTGGGACATACTAATTCTATTAT
Organism: Danio jaintianensis; assembly: GCA_903798115.1. Classification (NCBI taxonomy): domain Eukaryota; kingdom Metazoa; phylum Chordata; class Actinopteri; order Cypriniformes; family Danionidae; genus Danio; species Danio jaintianensis. The sequence continues at coordinate 3,692,755 of CAIGQV010018552.1, forward strand.
CGACTACTATTTAGGATGAATAGTATGCGAATTGGCGTCACGGTGGTGCAGTGGGTAGCACGATCACCTCACAGCAAGAAGGTCGCTGGTTTGAGCCTCGGCTGGGTCAGTTGGCATTTCTGTATGAAGTTTGCATGTTCTTAGTGTATTAATTGCCCTAGTGTATGAGAGTGTATGGGTGTTTCCCAGTGTTGGGTTGCAGCTGAAAGGGCATCCGCTGCATAAAACATATTCTGGATAAGTTGGCGGTTCATTCCGCTGTGGTGACCCCTGATTAATAAAGGGACTAAGCCGAAAAGAAAATGAATGAATGAGTATGCGAATTAAGACACAGCACTTGTCTTTTGTATATTATCAGCCTCAATAACCATAACCTATATAGCCGGGTCCGTCATGTTTTTGGGTCCCCTTGAAACATTTCCGTTGTGTTCTGTGCTATCTGCATGTGTTATTGTGAGTAAATGCAGTGTGTTATCTTAATTTATTAGCGTTGTGTGAGAAAATGCAGTGCTTTTTTTTTATGTGTTTGCGTTGTGAGGATTTGCAGCACGTATGTAGGCCTGTCACGATATCTATTTTTTGTCGTACGATATATCGCACCAAAATATATTGCGATAAACGATATTATTGTCATTTTAAGAGCATTTCATGCCACTCATTATATAAGGCCAGATTGACAATATAATACCATCACAATGCAAGTACACTCTTCCAAAGAACACAGAATATTTTATTCTTAAGAATATTTCATTTAATTATAGTCAGTTTAATAATGAGGCATTGGAATCAGAATGTGAAAACGCACATCCTAAATAAATAATAATAAATGTTAACAAAGTGCAGGTAAAGAGTAACAGAGGCTGCGATATCTGCTACCAGATCTATTTTCAGTCGTCAGACACCCACATGAAAATATACTATAGTAATTTATAGTAAATACTATAGTGTTTTTTTAACCATACTGACACTGACACCTCCAATAGAGATCGAAATGTTGCACAATCAGGTGAAATGTTGCTCGAATTGGTTTTTATGTATGGCCGACATATATTGCATCACCAAAAATGATTGAGGTCATGTCCATGTGTGGTGCGATAAATCAATATATTGATTATTGTGACAGGCCTACACGTATGCTGGCAAACCAATGAGGCTTTTTCTTAATTTGCTGGTGTTTCTTGTAACTGCATGTGCTTTCTTAAATTGCAGCATGTTACGCTCTCTCGGCCACCGTACATTTGGATGCTTAAAATGTAGAAAATGCAGAGTAAAAATAAACAGTGATAGATTTCCGACCTTTCTCCTTTATGAGGGTCTCGACCTCCTGCTTGACGCTGTCGTTCCAGTGGGTGATGTCCACATGCAGAGAGTAATCGCAGCAGGCTTTCTCATCCGCCCATTTACTCCAGCGATCGAACGCTTCCAGCAGACTGCAGCCCGGCTCCGGGATCACATGATCCACTGCAGGACACACACACAAATACTGACATTAGCTTTTTAGCATTAGCATTTCCATCCATTCATTCATTCATTTTCTTTTCGGCTTAGTCCCTCTATTAATCTGGGGTCGCCACAGCGAAATGTACCGCCAACTATTCCAGCATAAGTTTTACACAGCGGATGTCCTTCCAGCCGCAACTCAGTACTGGGAAACACCCATACACTCTCACATTAAGACACACACTCATACACTACAGCCAATTTAGTTTACCCAATTCACCTATAGAACATGTGTTAGGACTGTGGGGGAAACTGGAGCACCCAGAGGAAACCCACGCAAAGACGGAGAGAACATGCAAACTCCACACAGAAATGCCAAATGGCCCAGCTGGGACTCGAATCAGTGACCTTCTTGCTGTGAGCCGACAGTGCTAACCATTGAGCCACCGCCACAACATCAAAACAAATAATACAAATTTACCAGGAAGGCTAGTCATTTTGCCTTCAACTTTATGTTACTAGCTTGACTTTGAATTTGTTCATCATTAATGGAGGTCTTCTTATTGCAGACCACAAACTACAATACAGCAAATGTATCTCATATTAAAGCAAACCTCTCCAAGCCATACTAAGTAAAGAGCCTCGGTATTTTCACTGCTTCTTCATTGTCTCTCTTTTATCTGCGTGTCGAATCTAGCACACGTTTCCTCTGGGAACAAAGGGGATTCTTACAGCTGGTCTTTAACTCTAAAATTAATCGCTGCTAACAGTTCCTGGTAAACACAGGGTTTAGGCCAGTCTTAGAAAGCAGCTGCCGTCAGGTTTTCTTCATGCAGGAAACCAGCAGTTGTTGTCAATGTGTATCTCTTTTGTTAACACACACACTCACTTTCCCATGTATGTGAAGCACTAAGCTTCTAGTACAACTTTCTGAGTCCATTAAAAGGGTCTTGTTTCAGAACAATGGTTTAAAAGTGCTTAATCATTATGTAATGCTACACACTGCAAAAATGCTTTTGTCTTGTTTCTAGTCCAAATATCTAGACATTCTTAAATCAGGAAGCATTTTCAGGACAAGCAAAAAATATCGTCTTGTTTTAAGAAATAATATGTAAAAATTAAGTGGGTTTTTCCTTAAAACAAGCTAAATAATCTGCCAATGGGGTAAGCAAAATAATCTTGTTTTTTGCCTTGAAAGAAGTTTATTTTACTTACCCCATTGGCAGATAATTTGCTTGTTTTCAGGAAAAAAACATTTAATTTTAATGTATTATTTCTGAAAACAGCCATATCACCCTGCAGCCCAAGACTGGTAACTCAATGAAGCTAAGCAAGGCTGAGCCTGGTCAGTACCTGGATGGGAGATCACATGGGAAAACTTGGTTGCTGTTGGAAGTGGTGTTAGTGAGGCCAGCAGGGGGCGCCCAACTTGTGGTCTGTGCAAGTCCTAATTTCCCAGTATAGTGAAGGGGACACCATACTGTCAGTGAGCACCGTCTTTCAGATGAGACGTTAAACCGAGGTTATGACTCTCTGTGGTCATCCCATGGCACTTCTCGTAAAGAGTAGGGGTGTAACCCCGGTGTCCTGGCCAAATTCCCTCCATCGGCCCTTACCCATCATGGCCTCCTAATCATCCCCATCCACCGAATTGGCTCTATCACTGTCTCTCCACACCACCACCAGTGTGCAGCATCTACTTGGATGATGTGACAGCAGCCACAGGACAATGGCGCAAGTGCACTCACCATAAACTAGCTATTGGTGGAGTGGAGAGACCCCCGTCATGATTTTGAAGAGCTTTGTGTGTATGGCCATACATGATAAACGCGCTATATAAACACACACATTACATGAAAACAAAACAATATTTTTACATGTTAAGAAAATGCATCTTGATTTAAGAATCTTTAGATATTTTGAACTAGAAACATGATAAAAAACTCCAAGTAAGAAATGCATTTTTGCATTTAAAGTACAAAGTACTCTTCTAAAAAAATACTTTTAGTTTAAAAAAAGGTAAAAGTTTAAAAACTCTGATTTTGTTAAAACAACTCTTGTTTTGTTTAAAAACAGCTTTTTTTTTTATAAGTGTACACTTTTTTGCATGGTTTAATTGTTAACAATGTCCACTAACAAAGGAAGTATGGTCCATTTTACATTTCATGACAAGTAAAATCATAATTAAAAAACTACCACATGTGACCATATAGATATTTTTGTCCATTCATTTTTCATTCATTCATTCATTTTCTTTTCGGCTTAGTCCCTTTATTAATCTGGGGTCGCCACAGCGGAATGAACCGCCAACTTATCCAGCATATGTTTTACGCAGCCGCAACCCATCACTGGGAAACATCCATACACACTCATACACTACGGACAATTTAGCTTACCCAACTCACCTATAGCGCATGTCTTTGGACTTGTGGGGGAAACCGGAGCACCCGGAGGACACCCACACAAACACGGGGAGAACATGCAAACTCCACACAGAAATGCCAACTGACCCACCCAGCCGAGGCTCGAACTAGCGACCTTCTTGCTGTGAGGCGATTGTGCTACCCACTGTGCCACCGCGTCGCCCGTCCATTCATTTTATTAAATCTCTTAAAAAGCCTACACACTGTAAATAAACGCAGGGTTCCACACAATTCATTGTTGTCCCAACATGAATCTATTAAGTTAACTTAACATATTTAAGTGGATTGAACATAAAACAATTAAGTTGTCCAAAAAAATCTCAAGAATTGTGTTGTTTCTGCTCGTTTTATATAAAAGGTTTGATTTTGGTTTTTTTGAGTGTACGATGAATACATTCTAAAGATTTGTATTTACATAAGCATTCATTCATTCATTTTCCTTCAGCTTAGTCCCTTCATTCATCAGGGATCGCCACAGCGGAATGAACCGCCAACTTATCCAGCAAATGTTTTACACAGCGCAACCCAGTATTGGGAAACACCCATACACACTCACATTCACACACACACTCATACACTACGGCCAATTTAGTTCATCCAATTCACCTATAGCGCATGTGTTTGGACCATGGGGGAAACCGGAGCACCCGGAGGAGAACATGCAAACTCCACATAGAATGCCAACTGGCCCAGCTGGGACTCGAACCAGCGACCTTCTTGCTGTAAGGCGACAGTGCCAACCACTGAGCCACTGTGCCACCTACATAAGCATTGATCAATTACAATTACAATAATATTTCTTATTGGCTAATTATGTGTATTTCTATCTTTATAATAGGGCAACTTTGCTATTATTGGTCCGTTTATAAACAGATATCTTTATTGGCTACTGAAATGCAGGTCAGGGGTTTTAATATCAATTCAAATACCGACTTTACTCAATGCGCTATGATCTTAAAGTACTGGAGTCGAATACATTGCCTAATTTGTACTTAAAGGGCACCTATTATGCAAAAATCACTTTTATAAGAAGTATAAACACAGTTGTGTGGCAGCAGTCTGTGAATATAACCAGCGTCTAATGGTAAAAATGTATTAATTCTATTGTTTATAATCAGACTTGATAAAAACAGTCTGCAGAAACACTTTGATTGACGTTCTCCCTTTGTACGTGTCATCAGAGGGGGAAAGCCCCGCCCACTAGTGACCATCACTCCTTCATTAGCATAAACAGCCCTGAGTAAGAAGCAGCCATCCACCATTAGAGTTTTGAATCTGCCACTATGCATACACACAGGCATTTATAGCCCCGCCCTCTTTTGCAAAACAGCACAATCTCATTTGAATTTAAAGCGACAGTCACCAAAACAGCACAATTAGGGTCAAAGCCTTAAAGGGTCAGTTTCAAAGAGATATAAAACCTTATTTGTGTGGTATTTTCAGCACATACACACTCTAGGGACATCAAAGACTTATTTTACATCTTGTAAAAAGGAGCATAATAGGACCCCTTTAAATAAAAGTAAAAAGTACAGATTAAAAAAACCATTAAAAAGTATGCATTACTGGAAAAAGCCACTCAATTATAGTAATGTGAGTAGTTGTAATTTGTCACTTTCCACCCCTGCTTACCGATCATGGTGGTTCCTCCAGCCAGAGCACCCTTGGTGCCCTGGGTAAAGTCATCGGCGGTGGTTGTACCCCTGAAGGGCATCTGTAGGTGGGTGTGGATGTCAATTCCTCCAGGGATCACCATCTTCCCATTGGCTTCAACGGTCTTCACTCCTCCTGGTACTATCAGGTTGTCACCAATCTGCCTTAAGGTTTACAGAAAAAAAGCAATTTAGTATTTTTTATCACACTATGATTTAAAGGTGGGCGGCACGGTGGCTCAGTGGTTAGCACTGTCGCCTCACAGCGAATTTCGCTGGTTCGAGTCCCAGCTGGGTCAGTTGGCATTTCTGTGTGGAGTTTGCATGTTCTCTCCTTGTTGGTGTGGGTTTCCTCCGGGTGCTCTGGTTTCCCCCACAGTCCAAACACATGCGCTATAGGTGATTAAATACGCTAAATTGTCCATAGGAATAGTTAGTGTGTGTGTGAGTGAGTAGGCACTGAGCTGTGAGAGCATCAGAGTGGAGCTCATTAATATTCACGACCATTCCAAATAAGGTCAATAAAGACCTTCTGATTCTAGGGATATATTCTTTATATTCATTAAATGAGCATATAAAACCATTTCTGTAAACATTTTGAACTTCCCTAAGGTACCTACTATGTAGATACCAGAACAATTGAACTTATTGAATCAATGCACTACATGACACAATTAAACATTTAAATTACTGAAGCTGAATACTACTATGGGCGACATGGTGGCTCAGTGGTTAGCACTGTCGCCTCACAGCAAGAAGTATGCTGGTTCGAGTCCCCGCTGGGTCAGTTGGTGTTTCTGTGTGGAGTTTGCACGGTCTCCTCATGTTGGCGTGGGTTTACTCCGGGTGCTCTGGTTTCCCCCACAGTCCAAACACATGCGCTATAGGTGAATTGAATTAACTAAATTGGCCGTAGTGTATGAGTGTGTGTGTGTAAATGAGAGTGTATGGATGTTTCCCAGTACTGGGTTGCAGCTGGAAGGGCATCCGCTGTGTAAAACAAATGCTGGAATAGTTGTCGGCTCATTCCGCTGTGGCGACCCCTGATGAATAAAGGGACTAAGCCGAAGGAAAATGAATGAATGAATGAATGAATGAGTGAATGAATACTAGTATCTTTCAAAAAACGAGTAAAATATTATGTACTGTCATCATGGCAAAGACAAAAGAAGCTAGTTATTAAAACTATTCTATTTAAAAAGTTTAAAATCTTCTCTCAGTTAAACAGCACTTGGGAAATATATGAAAAATAATTACATTTCACAGGAGGGCTAATAAATAAAATATAAATAATAATAAACTATAAACAATCGAAATGCAGCACAGTGGAACTCTTTGAAATTCCTTTGAAAGGGATAATCCATGCTTTACACCCTCATGGCATGCACATTATGATTTTCTTTGTTCAGATGAACACAAACAATGATTGTTAGAAAACAAGAAATGCTCTACATTGAGAGATGCAATTTTACATGACAGCTGTGTAGTTTCAAAAATGAGAAAAAAATCAAGTGACCCATACAACTCCAAATGATGAATCATTATATCCCTATATATATATATATATATATATCCCGGTGTTCAAGTGTTTCTAATGGTGCAGGGTATTATCAGTGCATTGTGTACAAGATAAACTAATGCTGATTATGTGTAGGAGTCAAACAGGAAGAGGAGTGACCATCCATTAAACAGAGCCTTCATATTGGAAAACCTCCAGAAGAAGATGGATTTTAATGTGTGTGCGTGTGTGGACTGGTTTTGGTGGTTTATGAGGACATTTTTTGTATAATGACATGGGTACGACCTAGTTGTACTCTATCACTGTGGTTTATGAGGACATGCCTGATGTACTCGTAATTGAAAATGCTTCAAAAAATCATCCTTAACGGGGTCTTTTGACAATCAACGTTTGCCACAGGTTTCCTGTGAGAGTTTGGTTTAGTGGTAGGGGTGGGGTAAGGCCATATAATAAGCAGTTTTTACTGTATAAAATACATTACGCCTATGGAGAGTCCCTGTAAACCACCAATACCAACATACATATAAGCAACAAAGAAAATGTAAATGAAATGTAGCCTATATGAAAAAGCTTATTTATTGGCTGTGTTAGTTCTATGATTTAAAAATAACAAATACTGTACATCTCTATATTTAGGCTAAAACACTGCTTTTTTATTTATGTTTGTTTGTACTTTCATTTTAGTTGTCTTTTATTTCTGTTGTTTTAATTTCCAAAATGAATCCTCATTGCACTTAACAAGTTTACAATGATAATAAAGCTTGTTAACAAGTTTTTAATGATTTAATGAAGGAATTATAATGCTTTGTTTCGTTATTTCATCTTCATTTACAAGTAGCGGTGTATTTACAGAGACTGTATATTTCTGTTCATTCGCATCCCGTCCCTTTGTGCCCCCTGCCCGCATAGTCGCAAACTCCTGTTATACCTAAAAACATTTTCTTAATCCCTTAGTCCTGCAGCGGCGTCACATGCGGCGGTAATGGTCATATTGAACTGTCACCCACTGTATGTGTGTGTGTGCATGTGTGTGTGTGTGTGAATGCAGCTTACTTGATGACTCCATCCTCCATATAGATGTCTGCATAGAAGGATTGGTCATCGTTCACAATCCGACCACCTTTAATCAGAAGCCTCTCGCTCTGTGAAAACAAGACACAACAACAGAAAGAGGTCATATGATGCTTCGATATGTTTTTGTGTTCCTTTAGTGTGTGGTGTGTCTGTTTGTGCATGTGTAAGATCTGCAGAGTTAAAGTCGCCATGAAACTGAAGTTAAGATTGGTTATTTTTTTCCACTATCGAGACCTACATCCAGTTGAAACGATCCTGAAATAGGAAAAAAATGTGGGGCGGTGCATGATTTAGTTCTTTTGGGAACCGATTGGATTGTTGAAAGATGGGTGTCACTAACAAAATACAGGAAGATTGACGAATGGATGAATTCAGAGAAGAAACGGGACACCTACTGATAGCTCCGCCCTAAAAGGCTGATAGCCCCGCCCTAAAGGAATTCCATTTGACCAGAAGTGAAGAAAGGTCGAGGAAGAGAGGACGGTTATGGTATTTGATTAAAGATTATTTCATCCCAACTGTAAAAGCACGATGAGGTAGAGCTCACAAGAAAGAAGTACCAGCTCTTTTGACAACATTAAAGTTCTTATAAATTAAAAAGAAAATGATAAAATCATTAATAAATACCTCAGGCCTAATTTAACAAGTGGTTATTTTAATAAAAGGCAATCTTAGTTTATTCATCCATATATTTCTAAAATAAAAACATAAGAACTTGATAAAACCATGTCCTCTGGTGTAGCAAATAAACTACTTAGAAAAACATTTAGACACCATTAACTTCCACACCAGGAAAAACAAATCCTATGGAAGTCAATGGTTAGAGGTTTTCATCATCTTTCTTACCACCTTCTTTTGTGTTCAACAGAAGAAAGAAACTGAAACAGGTTTGTGACGAGTAATTGATGACAAACTTTTCATTTATGGGTGAATTATACCTTTAAGAATGGGATATAGCCTGGAAAGAAATATTTCAGGGCTTGACCTTTAAATGACCAAAATCACTTCCATCATTAATCCACACTCCTTTGGAAACCTGAACATTGCTCAATATGTGTGCTTTGGCGTGTTGACATGTCTGTGTTTTTAAATTTCTCAATCAAAGTGGACATACCACAGTAGTTCATGAAGTAAAACATGAAGTAAAATGAACGTGGATTATCTGGGTAAACAATATAGCAGAAACCAACTTTAAATCATACGTCATGGCTCATAAAGATCTGCAGGTCAGTCAGATCATGAATCATTAGTCCTGTTTCAGGACACATTTCTATTACAAAAAAAAGCCTTAAAACTTCTTAGAACAAAATGATACAAAATTGTCCTATTAAAGGGGTGGCACGGTGGCGCAGTGGGTAGCGCTGTCGCCTCACAGCATGAAGGTCGCCGGTTCGAGCCTCGGCTGGGTCAGTTAGCATTTCTGTGTGGAGTTTGCATGTTCTCCCAGTGTTTGCGTGGGTTTCCTCCAGGTGCTCCGGTTTCCCCCACAAGTCCAAAGTAATGCGCTATAGGTGAATTGGTGAACATGCGGGTTGCCAGATTGACAACACCAACAGATCGCAAGCATGCCTGGAGATCGAGCCTTACACAAACAAGTATGTTCCCTTAGCATGTTTCCTAAACATCTGCAAACATATTATGGTACACTATGGACTTGAACGGGTCAAAAATTTACATACAGCACCTTCAAAACTTTTTTTCCCTATTCAAAAAGAATGCTCGAGCATACTGTCCGAGAGGCGTTTTAAAGATGGCCGCCGAGTGAAATCACTTGCCTTGAAGGGACTTTGTAAATACCCTCTCCTACCATTAGTTTGCGCTTTAGGGAGTGATGCGCAAAAGAAAGCCCCGCCTCCTACTCGATATTTCATTTCAGTTGAAATTACATCAACATACTAAAATAAAAGACTCAGCAACTTCTGGTTCACATGGACTTTGAAGGTGCTGTATGTACGTTTTTGACACTTTCAAGTCATAAAAATACCATAATCATTTAAGAAACATGCTAAGTGAGCATACTTGTTTGTTGTGTTCTATCAAAGATACTAGAAAAAGTCGTATCTGCTCAACTATGTTCCTTCCTACAAAGAAACAATATTTATGAAAAATTTCAATCTGGATTTAGAGCATTTCATAGCACAGAAACAGCACTCCTAAGAGTTACAAATGACCTCCTTCTGTCGTCCGATCGTGGTTGTATTTCTCTCTTAGTGTTATTGGACCTCAGTGCTGCATTTGATACAATCGATCATAATATTCTCTTTCATAGTCTTGAAAATTATGTTGGTATTACAGGAACTGCATTGGCCTGGTTCAGGTCTTATCTATCTGAACGTTATCAATTTGTATCAGTCAATGAAGAAGCATCATACAGATCAAAAGTACAATGTGGGGTACCACAAGGCTCAGTTCTTGGTCCCTTACTTTTCACACTATATATGCTACAGCTAGGCGATATCATTAAAAAGCATGGAGTTAGCTTCCACTGTTATGCTGATGATACACAACTTTATATCTCCTCTCAACCTGATAATTTGTATGAATTTACTAAATTAACAGACTGTATAGCTGATATAAAAAATTGGATGACTAATAACTTTTTATTATTAAATTCAGATAAAACTAAGGTCTTGCTTATTGGACCCAAAAACTTCACACGCAAAAACCTAGAACACTGTCTAACTCTTGATGGATTCTTAGTGCAGTCCTCATCTTCAGTCAAAAATTTGGGGGTGGTTTTTGATAGCAACCTGTCGTTTGAAGGCCAGATTTCAAGCATCTGTAAAACTGCATTTTTTCATCTTAAAAATGTTGCCAAACTTCGACATATGCTATCAATGTCTGATGCGGAAAAGCTTATTCATGCTTTCATGACCTCTCGGTTAGACTATTGTAATGCGTTACTAGGCGGTTGCCCTATTGGCCTAATTAACAAACTTCAGCTGTTCAAAATGCAGCTGCTAGAGTGCTTTCTAGAACAAAGAAATATGATCATATTACTCCAGTTCTTTCATCATTGCATTGGCTCCCTATTAAATATCGTATAAATTAAAAAATTTTATTGACTACCTACAAAGCCCTGAACGGCTTAGCTCCCCAGTATTTGAGGGAGCTCCTGGTGTATTATAGCCCCTCACGTCCACTACGCTCAATTAATTATGGACAATTGATTATTCCCAGAATATCAAAATCAACTGTAGGTGGTAGATCTTTCTCATATCTGGCACCTAAACTCTGGAACAGCCTTCCCAGCACAGTTCGGGAAGCAGACACGCTCTGTCAGTTTAAAACTAGATTAAAAGACACATCTCTTTGCATTAGCATACACATAAAACACAAATGCTTTTGAAATACAAATCCTTTAAAGGATTGTTAGTCTGCATTATTTAGGGCAACCGGAGCCGGGAACATTTACCAAAAGACATTATAATTTGAACGGCATCTGCGCTTATGTTAGTCTTTTTTTTTTTTTTTTATTCCCCAGGTTTCCATAATCCTGGACCAGGCCGTATTCTGAGCAGCTGCTGTGGTGGTCACGGAGGAGTGGAGAGCATGAGACTGATTCCTGTAAGACCCCAGTGACAGACGAGTCTTTGCATTGATCCTGAAGGGCCAGCCTGTACACCAGCCGGTGACCTCTCCCACCTGCAGCTTCTCCACGATGGATGTCCAGCGTTCTCCAGCCTCCGGCGCCTAGACTGCAGCTCTGCACAAGACGTTTGGCCATAGGAGAAATGGTCGTGCCCAACTGAGCCTGGTTTCTCTTTAGGTTTTTTTCCCTTCACTTTCGCCAATTGGTGAAGTTCGTTCCTCGCCGCTGTCGCCACTGGCTTGCATGGTTCGGGACCTGTGGAGCTGCGCATCGATGGATTTTGCTCTTCAGTGTTTAGACTTTCAGCAGTGAAAATTAAACCACACTGAACTAAACTAAATTGAACTTAAACTCTGAAAACTGGACTGACACTGTTTCAATTTACTGTACTCTTCTATGTTAAGCTGCTTTGACACAATCTACTTTGTAAAAGCGCTATAGAAATAAAGATCAATTGAATTGAATTGTAAGGCTTGACCTTCAGGCATGAGTGCGATCTGTTGGTGTCGTCAATCTGGCATCCTTTGTGTGCCATGTTAGAGGAGGAGGGGCCGGGTGAAAAAAAAACCCTCTCCAATTTTTTGAATTTAGAGCGCAATTCCTAGTTCAACCACTAGGTCAATCCTACATTACTGTACCGTTAAATTTAAACATGTGAAATAGAGGCAAGTTACAGTAGGATGAGCTAGAGATCTTCACAAATCCACTTGAAGCTGAAAACCCAAGGTCTGACTACAGACTTTGGGTCCAAAACTTTGATGTGTTCCAGACATGGGTCGGGTTCGGTATTAATTGTCTCGGTCTCTGGTAATTAAAAAAGTGCTTTTTTCCAAATGGACCCAATCATATGCTTAACGGAGTGACTATTTACAATAAACAACCCATCTTGTTGGCAAAGAATATAATGAGGTTTCAGTGATCATAAAAGATTGATTGACATTTAAGAAATTCAGTGCTTTCTTGTGTGTCTGTGTTAAGTAGGTTCAAACGTTGTCTTTTGAGAGCTAGAGCTAGCTAAATAAACATTGTAACTTAGTGACAGACATCACTTTAATATGAGGAACACGTTACAAGAAGCATGTTTTCTTTGAAAGACAACAACAAAGAGTACTCATACATCATTTTGGAGCAAGAACTGTTAGATTTACTGCTGGATGCTGATAAAGGAACAATCTGAATGTGTAGAAAGCACATTCACTCTAAGGGGACGGGCAATTCGACAAATGCCAGAGTCCAGTCTGAGCCTTCCACACAAACAGTCCTGTCATTTGTTATGCGTGTGTGGGGAGTGGGGGGAAGACGCAGCCAAAGAACGCTGAGCCAAAGGACATTAAGGCGTGGAGCATTAGCCATGCTTGTGCAGAATAATGGGCCGGGATTGAAGAAAACCTCTTTGTATGCATCCAGAGCTGCAGCCTTGTTGCCTGGGTGACCAAAATATTTACCATACGCTCATGAGAATTTCTTCTATTCTGCCAACATAGCAGTCAAAACACTGGAACATACCCATTTAGATGCATAATGACCAACCAACATTACACTTCAACACATCCACCCTGTCCTGTGACAAAATTATGGGGGCTGTTCTGGCCAGGAGCATCAGACTCACCAGAGAAAATTCAGCATAAGACAGTGAGCCATGATTATCTATCTGTGTAATTGTAGTCAAGTTCACATCCTATTATCCCTAAAAAAAATGGATCCCACTTTATATTAAGTGGCCTAAATTATTATGTACTTACATCAGAAAATAAGTAGAATGTACTTATTGTGTTCATATAGTATTGTAGAACACTCTTGGTGATCTTGAGATGGGATACAGGTAGAGTTAGGGACTGGTCTGGGGGTATGCATAGGTTAAAGGTTGGGTTAAGGTAAGGAATGGGCAACAGTGTAATTACCATGTACTTACATTAGAACATAAGAACAATGTACATATTGTGTTCATATAGTATTGCAGAACACTCTTGGTGATCTTGAAGT
>CAIGQV010018552.1:3752526-3778396 GCA_903798115.1 Danio jaintianensis
ACTACTATGACAATGATCCCCTCAGGTACTGATTATGGGCTTTATTCAGTGTTACATGCTACCAATGAGAGTTTGAACATCATTTTACGTGACATTTATTACCATACTACTGAAAGCAGCAGCGGATCTTAAAAATTAAATGACTAGCAAACGAAAGTCAGAACTGTGATTCACCCAACATCATCAATCACTCAGCCTATGTACTTCTAATAAGGTTAAATAGGTTAAATATGTATTAATTAGGGCTTCACGGTGGCGCAGTGGGTAGCACGTTCGCCTCAAAGCAAGAAGGTCGCTGGTTCGAGCCTTGGCTGGGTCAGTTGGCGTTTCTGTGTGGAGTTTGCATGTTCTCCCCGTGTTGGCGTGGGTTTCCTCCGGGTGCTCCGGTTTCCCCCACAAGTCCAAAGACATGCACTATAGGTGAATTGGGTAAGCTAAATTGGCTGTAGTGTATGTGTGTGAATGAGTATGTATGGATGTTTCCCAGTGATGGGTTGCAGCTGGAAGGGCATCCGCTGCGTAAAACATATGCTGGATAAGTTGGCGGTTCATTCCGCTGTGGCGACCCCAGATTAATAAAGGGACTAAGCCGAAAAGAAAATGAATGAATGAATATAAATATATAATATATCCTGCCTTGTGAAGCATAAACGTACCTTCTCAGCGAGAGACAGCACGGTACTTGCTTGAATAATGGCCACCTGCTCCTCATTCCTCAAGTTCTGCATAAAAACCATAAACACACACAGTCAATTGAGTCTCGGGTTTCTATTATTATTAAATCACAATTAAAGCGATTGTTCAGACAAAAAATTTTATTTACTTGCTATTTACTCTCCTTCAAGTGATTAAATAGTGAGTAAATATACATTTTTGGGTGAACTATCCCCTTAGCACTATTCACTTCTGCTAATAACCTAGAGTTTGACACGGAAAGCCACTGAACGGACTGTACGCTGTGACGTACCCCATTATCTCCGAGTATGTCCAACAGCTTGATGAGGTCTGGTATACACACGTCCTGTAGAGAGCAGACGACAACACAACTGAGTCAGAAGTGCTAATTAACGCTGCACAATATATCGTTTCAGAATCAATATCTGCAATAGTCACATCACAGATAATGCAATGCACGTGACCTGCGCGGAGGCCTGGTGGGCAAAAAAACAATGGGCCGTAATGGCAGCTACACTGAAATCTCCATAGAAATGCAGCACAATCCAGTCATATTTCCATCTGTTTCGAGCTATGAATATCTGGATCACACATCAACAGAAGAATATGATCATAAACTGTAAATTGTGGACACTTGCGATCAATATACTGCATCTGCAGCCATTTTTCAGTCATTTAAAACCACCAAGCCCCTTTCAGAGCTCCAATTCAGTGATGTTTACGTCTATCTTGTGGATATTCCTCACTGATTTAGTCATTGGAGATGGCGTTATAGTGCGTAAGCATCTGCTTTTATATTTGGCGTCTGTTTATGTTGCTTAGATTAATATTTGCTGGTAGGGACAATCTATTTGTTCACTTTTTGCCATTTATACTTTGCATTTCAATTAAACTTGCAAATTAGAATAGAAACTATTTTAAAAGCATACAGACGTACTGACAGTAATAGGTACAGTAGATTGTTATGGGTCAATGATGCTACCATTTGACACAAATCCATTAATTTCTCCTTTCTGGCTCTTCTTTCTATGAGGGATTTCTGTAGAAGCACAGTCCAGGCGTGTCTTCTTGTCGGTTAGTAACACTATATCTTATTGCACAATAATTATCTGGGGGGTTTTTTATTAAAAAAAGAGAAATCACTCAGGCTGTGGCATTTTTCCCTTATTGTGTGACATCCCGTGAAAACTATAAAAAGCAGAAGTCAAGTCAAGTTTATTTATATAGCGCTTTTCACAATGTAGATTGTGTCAAAGCAGCTTAACACAGTTCTAGTGAAGTCCAGATTTCAGAGTTGAAGTTCAGTGTAGTTTAGTTCAGTGTGGTCTAAATTTCACTGCTGAAAGTTCAAAAACTGTAGAGCAAATCCACCGAAGCACAGCTCCACAAGTCCCGATCCGAGCAAGACAGTGGCGACAGTGGCGAGGAAAAAAAACTTCACCAATTGACGAAGTGAAGGGAAAAAAAATCTTGAGAGAAACTAGGCTCTGTTAGGCACGACCATTTTTCATCTGGCCAAACTTCCTGTTCAGAGCTGCAGTCTAGGCGCTGGAGGCTGAAGAAGCTGGACGTCCATCGTGGAGCTCGGGATACGACCTGGTCCAGGATTATTTATACCTTGGGATACCTTGGATACCATCTCTTCACAGGTCTTGGATCGCATCAATGGCGCTGCATAGTCTCTAGGGACCTCGGAATGAGTATCCCCAGGTGGAAATAGAGAATAAAGAAAATAATTAGCGTAGCTGCTGTTCATAGTGTATTTAAACGAGATGCAAAAATGGAGTGTTATAGATGAAAATAGTAGTTAAATAAACAATCATAGAAACAAACATGTAAAGCATATGAGAGTTTCGAACACAATGTCTGGTGTATTGAGGAGTGTGTCCTACAGGTGATGTCGAGCCAGCTCACCTGCGTGGAGCACATTCATGCATCATACCGTTATGCGATGCATTGAGTGCATGCTTTACTAAAAAGATAGGTCTTTAATCTAGTGTTGAACTGAGAGTGTGTGTCTGAGCCTCGGACATTATCAGGAAGGCTATTCCAGAGTTCAGGAGCCATAAATGAGAAGGCTCGACCACCTTTACTCAACTTTGCTATTCTAGGTACTACCAGCAGCCCTGAGTTTTGAGATCTTAAAGAGCGGGTTGGATTGTAGCGAGACAGAAGGTTGATTAGATAAACAGGAGCTCGATTATTTTTTGTGAATGTGAATGAATAGATTTTCCTACCAGCTTATATTAATCAAAGCAAAAAACAACAACACCAAATATGAAAGCAGATGCTCACGTGCTATAGCGTCATCACTAATAAATAACTGTGTTCACACCGAAGGTGGCGAGAACATTAAAGTTCGTTCTGGCCGTCCTGGCGACAACGCTGTCTGACTGACTTCACAGCTCTGGCGGCGAGAGCATCAAAATTCACTACATTGATCTCGTAATTAAAGGGGCCGTTGAAGCATATCAACAAATCACTTACATTCCTGCGCAAAACATGCTCATGATCAAGTTATTGTGTGTGGCGTGGCTTTGCTCCACTTATGCAATATGTCCATATGCCTGAAATAGTACCACGTCATAGCTCATTACCATAAAGTTGACTTGATTTCATCTCTCCTTGACACCCACACTGGCGAAGACGCGCCACGTCACTCCTCGCCGCTTATCACCGCCGGCTCCCATTCAAAATGAATGACTTCCGGCTACTTTCACGCTCTCGCTGCCTTCGGTGTGAACGCATAGTAAATTGCTGAGGAATATCCACAAGATAGCCGTAAACATTGCCGAATTGGAGCTCTGATAGGGACGTGAGGGTTTTAAACAATTGAAAAACGGCTCCAGGTGCAAAATATGGATCGCAAGTAGCCACAATCAACAGTTTGTGATCATATCTCTGTTTTCTTGTGTTGATGTGTGATCCAGATAGTCGTAGCTCGAAACAGATGGAAATATGACTGGAGTGTGCTGTATTTCTATGGAGATCCCAGTGTAGCTGCCATTACGGCCCATTGTTTTTTTGCCCACCAGCCCTCCGCGCAGGTTACTTGATTGAAAACTATCAAAGATAAAAGTGAAATGAAACAATGCTTTATGGTGCAGCGCATATTTGAGGGCGTGTGAGAAAATATGCACGCGAGCAGCGTATATTTATACGCGCGCGAGAAGTTTTGTGCACGAACAGAGGAAATCGGCGCGCGAGCAAAGAGATTCGCTTGCTCGTATTACATGAATGCGCTCTCGACTTGTAATACTGTGCTCACGACATTTGTCAGTAAAATAACGTCATATAATTGTACTGAATCAGCTAATTAGAATAGAACTGTATAAAAAGCATAAAGACACACTAACAGTTATAGGTATCATAGATTTTTATGAGTCAATGATGCTAACATTCGGCACAAATCCATCAATTTCTCCTTTCTGGCTGTTCTTTCTCTGAAGGCATTCTGCAGAAGCACTTAAAATTTGCAACGAAAGAATAAATTGAAATGCAAAGTCAAAGTATAAATGGCAGAAGTGAACGAACAGATTTTCCATACCAGCAAATATCAATCTAAGCAAAAGAAACCGAAACCTCTGAATGGGACATGATGGTTTTAAATGACTAAAAAAACAGCTCCAGGTGCAGAATATGGATCGTAAGTGCCCACAATCAACAGTTTGTGATCATATCTCTGTTTTCTTGTGTTGATGTGTGATCCAGATAGTCGTAGCTCGAAACAGATGGAAATATGACTGGAGTGTGCTGTATTTCTATGGAGATCCCAGTGTAGCTGCCATTACGGCCCATTGTTTTTTGCCCACCAGCCCTCCGCGCAGGTTACTTGATTGAAAACTATCAATAGATCAAAGATAAAAGTGAAATGAAACAATGCTTTATGGTTTTCTAGAAAGTCTAACAGCATTCAGGTACAGAAATTCAATAATCACATGTAAAATAACACCGTTTTCATTGTATAAATAATTCAATAAAATTGTTTTTGTTTTATTTCGGCTAGAATAAAAGCAGCTTTTAATTTTTTTAAAACCATTTTAAGGTCAATATTATAAGCCCCCTTAAGCAATATTTTTTATCGATTGTCTGCAGAACAAACCACTGTTATACAATGACTTGCCTATTTACCATAGTTAAGCCTTTAAATGTCACTTTAAGCTGAATACTAGTATCTTTCAAAATATCTAGTCAAACATTATGTGCTGTCATCATGGCAAAGATAAAAGAAATTAGTTATTAAAACTATAAAACTGAAAGCAAAGTGTCTGTTTGTGAGCTGGAATTTACCTTTACTCCTTCCTTGATGCAGTAGATCTGCAGTGCACTCACTCCCTCAGAGAAAGGATGGATCTGAAGGGTAAATGGAGGCGACCTCCTCTCACGCTCCTGACAGACAAAACACACATTTCAAGAGACAAAGCTTAACCATAAGCATAGACTATTTCACTACAGCAGAGCTTTTATATGTCTTTACTTCACTGCAAATAATGCGTTTCTTACTTAGAATTTTTGTCTTTTTTTCTAGTCCAAATATTTAAAAAAATCATAAACAAAGAAGCATTTAAGTGAGTTTTTCCTTAAAACAAGCTATATAATCTACCAATGGGGTAAGCAAAATAATCTTATGTCAAATAAGACTATTTTGCTTTAAAAAAAAACTTAATTTCGACATATTATTTCTGAACACTGAAAGATTATGTGCATTTTAATTCAGCTGCATTTACAATGAATAAACTCTGATGTGATCAATTTCTGTATGATGGGGTGACCTGTGCCTCGACCCCCACAAACTGATAGGTGTGAACTAAATGACCCTTTTTATGATAGGTGTGACCCTTTCACAATCTCAATGGGTATAAACAAAACAACAGCTGAAACATCTGATAAGAGGGTCCTGGTGAGCTTAGTAACACAAAATATTCTGTTTGTTGCTAGTATAAAGTACTGTCTCACAGACAGTACTTTGGGGTTAAGTTACTTGAAGACCGACCAGTTAACATCACTGCTGAGGAACTGCACTATTCACTGTCTTCAATAAAGTCTTCTCACCTTATGAACTTTGGTCAGCTTACTTATTTTATATATTAGAGTCATCTAATACACTGGCGAGCCACCCAAGAACGGTTAAGCCAAATACAGCAAAATCTAACAAAACGAACCAATATTTTTTGCTTGTCTAGAAAAGCTTCTTGATTTAAGAATTTGTAGATATTTGGTCTAGAAACAAGACAAAAACTCGAAAATAAAAAAAGCATTTTTGCAGTGGGGTCAACACAAATCCTTTTTGTAAAATACTGTATGCATGATGAAATCTTTCACGCTCACACAAAATTTATAATCATGTGGATTCTGATGAAATTACTGGATTTCACATTTGGAAATGTGCTGAACAGTGCTAAATATGGCCACGCTTTATTCACAACGTACTGTATGAACTACTATGAAGCAAAATTAAAGGGAGTTCACGCAACAATGAAAATTCTGTCATCGTTTAGCTTGAGTTTCTTTCTTCTGTTGAACACTAAAGAAGATGTTTTAAAGAAAGCTGGAAACCCGTTAACCATTGACTTCCATAGTAGGAAAAACAAATACTGTGAAAGTCAATGGTTACAGGTTTCCAGCTTTCTTGAAAATATATATATTTCAAGAGTTCACACTTAGCTGACGATTGATTATAAAGCTTGTTTGGCATGCTGTCCTGGGAGAGAGCCCTGAGCTCATAAGATCCTTGAGTCCGGGGCTTCCTCCCCTTTGCCAGGCGAGAGGGGAGTTTGAGCTCAGGTAGATCTCGAGAACTCCCCTGCTGTAGTAGCTGATGAACAGATAGTGATTGCTCTTAAGAGATAACTACTTACTAGGAGCATGTCTATGGTGCCGATTTGGATTAGTCAATTAACTTAAGTTGCATGTTTTTGGACAGTGGGAGGAACCCGGGGGAAACCCACATGAGCACAGGGAGAACGTGTAAACGGAAACGTCGACTGGCTTGGTAAGGACTAGAACCAGTGACGTTCTTGCTATGAGGCAACAGTGCTAACAACTGGGCCACCATGCCACCCATCTAGGAAAGGTGGAAGGGGGGATTCTTCAAAACGAAGATGGCTGTTATATGGAACTTAGGGTATTTATAGTGGCTTAGGAATCGACTGATTGGTGAATCATAAATTGAATAATGCGGGACCAGCCGCAAGCAATCAGAAGCACGTGATCCTCTCGAAATTAGTTTATAAATAAACTTCACTTTGTGTTCAACAGAAGTAAGAAACTCATAAATGTTTGGAACCACTAGAGGGTGAATAAATAATGAGTAAATGTTCATTTTTGGTTGAACTATTCCTTTAAATACTACTGTAATATGAAGTTTATGTCAAAATGTTAAGGTAATCTGTGCGCAGAGATAGAGATCCAACCTCCAGTTCTAGTATGCGAAACTCCAGCAGCTCGTTCTGATCTTTAGAGTCCTGTAGTTCCTGCTGGAGTTTTCCATTTTCACTCTCCAACTTGTCGACCTGTCAAAGACACGACAGAAAAAAAAAAAGTCAACTCGCTGATGAACGTTCATGAGTGAACAGGACCCTTTCAAAAACACTTTGTTAAAAAATGCTACAGCATACTGTAGTATTATCTATAGTGAACTGATAAGTTGTAATATTTAATGTAGTACACTTTATTTTTTACTACAGTAAACTGTGTATAGTAGTATAATATACCATATAATTGTATAAAACGTCCCAGGTTACAACTGTGACCATGGTTCCCCGAGGGGAACGAGACGCTGCATCAAATATTGACAGTATGGGTACACTTTCGATTTGAGAAAGTCCTGAAGCATGTGTGATGTAATTGGCGGGACGTCCCCATGATGCATGCCGCAGTGACGCGACGTGACGTCATAGCAGGAAGCTTATAAAGCCTGGGCTTGCTCATACAGCTTCAACTTCAACTTTGTAAAAACAAGCAATCCAGGCAGGTAGGGAGTATGGCAATGAGACATATAGCGTCTCGTTCCCCTCAGGGACCCATGGTTACAGTCGTAATCTGGGACATTCCCCTTCAGGGAACTTCGACGCTGCATCAAATATTGGCACTATGGGAATGCATTCCCAACAACACCATACTAACAAGTGCCCAGGTGACATGTCCGCTTCACTAAAATATTTGACCCTGGAGAGGGATCTATATCCAGTTGGTAAAACTGTGTGAAGGTGTGAGGGGTAGACCACCCCGCTGAGTTGCATACATCTGACAAAGATTTCCCAGACAATAAGGCTTTGGAAGCCACCATACCCAATTGAGTGGGCCCAGACAGCCAAAGGACAGGGCTGTCCCCAGACCTTATAAGCCAGTGAGATAGCATCTACTTTCCACCTGCTCAAAGTCTGTTTAAACAAAGTCTGTTTGAACCCACAACGAGGGTTCCCAAATGAAACAAATATCTGTTCCGTCTTACGCCACTGGGCAGCTCTGCGGACGTAGGCGTCCAAAGCCCTAACGGCAAAGAAAATTAAGCCTTTCTTGGTCTGATGATGGAGGTGGAGTCGATTTAAAGGCCTGCAGCACTATAGGTCAAACCACATTAGGGGTACGTACCCCGCTCTGGAGTACAAAAATGCCCTGACCATTCCAGGGGCAAAATCCAAGTTTGAAGAGGCCACAGATAGGGTCCATATGTCTCCCACTCTTTTGAGTGAGGAAATTGCAAACAGAAAAAATGGCTTTGAGGCTGAGCATTCTAACATGTATAAAATATGTCTAACATGTCTAACGTCCTCAATGGGTTCGAAAGGGGCAGACGATAGGCCCTCAAGCACTATCGACAGGTCCCTAGTCGGAACCCTAGTACTGCTTGGAGGCCACAGCCTTAAAGAGCCATGGAGGAAACGCTCTACCAAGTGGTTTCTCCCTAAATTATCGGACTGATAGGCTGATATAGCCATTCAGGTTCCTGGGCACCACCATCTCTCAGGATCTGAAGTGGGACACTCACATTGACTCCATTGTCAAAAAAGCTCAACAGAGGTTGTACTTCCTTCGTCAGCTGAGGAAGTTCAACCTTCCAAAGGAGCTGCTGAAACAGTTCTACACTTCCATCATTGAATCAGTCCTCTGCACTTCAATAACTGTCTGGTTTAGCTCAGCTACCAAATCCGACCTCCGAAGACTACGTCGAATAGTTCGGACTGCTGAGCGAATCACTGGTACAATCCTCCCTACTCTCCAAGAACTGTACTTATCCAGAGCAAGCAGAAGGGCTGCCAAAATCACTCTGGACCCCTCACACCCAGCACACTGCCTCTTTGAACTTTTACCTTCTGGTCGACGCTACAGAGCACTGTGCACCAGAACGGCCCGACACAAAAACAGTTTCTTCCCTCAGGCAATCCATCTCATGAACACTTGATGATAGTAATTATGGAACAAACATCACTACTGCTATACACTTTTTATACACAAACACTTATTTAACAACATATTTTACATGCCAATTTGCACATAACAGCTGCTGTTGTATATAGTAATATTCCTGTACATACACTTGTCAATTTGTATATTTGCATTCACTACAACTTTCATTTTTTAAATATATTTATTATCTGTTTTTTGTCCTGTCTCTGTAATTCTGTTGCACTGCAGAAGCTCTGTCACCAAAACAAATTCCTCGTATGTGTGAACATACCTGGCAATAAAGCTCTTTCTGATTCTGATTATGATTCTGACATATACCTTTAATATGGAGGGAGTTAGCCCCATGGAGAAACGCTGCTGTAGGATATCCAGGACTGAGCCAACCGGAAATTTGTTTATATTGCTATACTGTAATTATTGTGTTACCATAGCAACTATAGAATTACCACAACAGATTAATTCAAGTACTTTACTATTGACCTTATTCTTCAATGCGTAAGTGCGCTCGTTTTTGCGATTGTTTTAGAACTTCCGATTCAGTCGCCTATGGGAGAAATGACTAGGAATAATAAACGGCAGAAAACGGTCAAACAAGTTGCTCTACAAACAAGTGTTTGCATGACTATACAGACCAAGTAGAATAATATCATAAGAAAATATCAGTTTGCAACATCAAGCATCAGAACGAGCCGTTTTTAACGTCTAAAAATGAATGGAAGTGAATGAGACCGGAAGTCTCAAGCCAAAAAAAATTCAAATGACTGCGCCCGCTCGTACGTGAAGAATAAGGTGAATAGTATGGTTCAAAAACACAATTATATACCCTATAATTTTAGAAAACGACACTTTTTACTAAGTTTTTGAAAGATATTATAGTAAAGTACTTGAATTTATCAGTTGTGGTAATTTTATAGTTGCTATGGTAACTCTAAATTTGGTTTAGGCTTACAAATGACTATAGTATTTTTTTCATGTAGGTCTCCAAGATGTTTTGTTTTGTTTTGTTTTAAATGTCATCAGTTTTGACAGATAGTGAAGCTAAAAGCACCTATTATTATCATCCCGATGGATGAAAAAACATCACAGCTTTTAAATCTTTTTTTTTAATGTTCAAATTTGTTTCCATCACCCTGTGTTAACGCGCATTTTGAAGTATCGCACGAGAAACCAGTGATGGAATCGCCAAATTTCGAATAAAAAATCAAGTAAAATTCACAAAAAAACTTTACGCTTGTTGTTTGAGGTGGTTTTTGTGCATGAAAATGTGAAAATGGGTTAATGTGTTATAATGGGTGATGAAAAAGCAGCTAATTTTGGGCTAGTTTTGTTGTCAATACCTGGCAACCCTGAACTAAATACACACAAACCTTATCCAGCAGCTCCTGGTTGCGTCTCATAAACAGCTGCTTCTCGTCCACCCATCTAGAGTCCTGCGATTAAAAGAGGAAATGACACTGAAATCATCCATACTGTGTGTTACATTAGTGTGCGGATGTGTATGGGTTTTGCATACACTAATAACAGTAAAAGAGTTTTACCTGTCCTTTTCGAGAGAGCTCATTTTCCAGGTCTTCGATTTTAGCCTTATACCTATGAGCTTCAGCCTGGAGCTGCTCATGAGCCTACAAAGATAAACCAGCTATGAAATACTCTGAAACAAGAATCAAGTATTCAAAATCTCCATAGTATAAACTGGTTTATACTTGTGTGTCGAGTGATCGGCATGACTCACGGTGTCTGCCTTGCTCGTAGCCGTGCATTTATACTTCTGCGTGCTGTTTGTGTTGCTCTGCAATAACACTTCCGAAACGCTAGCTGGCAGTAGGTTTTTATGTTCCTCTCTGTGTTGAGTTTCTTCACGGGTGTTTTGTTTTTTCTGAACGCTACCTTAATGTAGAAGTAGCTCAAACTCGCTCATTCAGAGGCGGGAACCGGCGGACGTGCAACAACTTTAATCATAAGGTAAACACAAAACAAAAGTCTCTATTTGGAGCTACTTCAAGGGATTCCACACCTGTAAATAATCGCTCCATCGGGCTTGCAGCTCTTAGCACCGCTCACACTCGTCACCGCTACCAAGCCGACCAATCACAGAGCTTGCGCTATGCATCGTTGCGACATGTAGTTAAATTTTTTGAGAGGTGTGCGTCGGCGTCAGCCACATTGAGGGCTATGCAACCACGCGCAGGCTGCGGAACGCAGAAGTTCAGCCTTAAGAATATTTAGTTCTGTAATCTGGCTAATGTTAACAGGTGATCATTTGTTAGCTGTAGCACACACTCCAAAAATTATTTTGCTGCTTGTTCAAACTACTTATTAAACTACCGAATTAACACAATTCTTGAGATTTTTTGGGGGACAACTTAAAGTCCACATGAAATCAAAACTAACCATATTGATTTTGTTAGCTCACATTGCTAGTTTTATGGTGAACAATTCATCTGTGCATGTCATTAAGAACAAAAACAATAGTTTGCCCTTGTAATCTTTAATTTAAATCTGAAAATGCACTTCCTGTTTGTTTTCAGTTAAATTCTCAGATTGCGTCTGTCTGAGGTATTGGGAAAACTGTCAGTTTTGACAACAAACAGAAATGGTGAGCAGGAGGAGTCTGTTTGGTTGTAATAATTCTCCCCAAACACTTTTCCCGATCTTTCTGAATGAAATGCCTACTTTACTACAGCCAATCAGCTCGCAGTAGGAAAAAAAAAAAAACACGCCCACTGTTTGCTCATTTAATATTCTGTTTCTCTAGGAACTACTTCTGGTTCAGTGTTTTATGTTCAATCCACTTAAATTTGTTAAGTGAACTTAACTGATTCGTGTTGACATAAATTAATGGTGTGGAACCCTGCATTTTTGACAGTATTTCAGGAATACCTTAGCCTCCATTTCTGCATCCAGCACTCCTCCTTTCTGCTCCTGCAGCAGGGCGTATGCTCTCTGAAGAGCCTGATATTCACGAGTCAACTGTTTAAAGCGCAGCTCAGACTCCTCCGCCGCCAGACCCTTCAGAAAAAAAAAAAAACAGCAGGAGAAATAATGAATATGAAATTACAACCCCAAATCAGAAAAAGTTGGGACAGTATGGAAAACGCAAATAAAAAAGAAAGTAGTGATTTCTAAATTTACTGTGACTTGTATTTCATTGCAGACAATACAACAGCACATTATTTAATGTGTTCCTCTTGATTTTTTTTTAAATAAACATGTATTCCAATTTTGGTTCTTGCAGCACATTTCAAAAAAGGTTGGGACAGTAAAGCATTTACCACTTTGTAATGTTGATATTCCTTTTCACAACACTTAAAAGACAATTAGGGACTGAAGACACCAAATGATGAAGTGTTTCAGGTGTAATTTTGTCCCATTCTTCCAGCAAACAAGTCTTAAGGTGGGCAATAGTACAGGGTCCTCGTTGTTTCATTTTGCGCTTCAAATTGCGTCACACATTCTCAATTGGAGACAGGTCGGGACTGTAAGCAAGCTGTATTTTGACGTATTTGTTGGCAAACTGGTGATCCTCGGCCCATCTTTGCTCCTAAAGGACTAGACCTTTCTTGGATGCTGCTTTTGTACCAAATCATAATTACAATCACCTGTGGACATCACCTGCTTCAAAACACATCATTATTTAACCAATTTACCTGATTACTAGCCCTAAACTGCTGCTGTCCCAACTTTTGTTGAAATGTGTTGCAAGAACCAAAATAGGAATACGTGTTTATTTTCAAAAAAAATATATATATATAAATGATGAGGAACACATAAAATAATGTTTGTTGTTTTGTCTGCAATGAAATACAAGTCAAAGTACATTTAGAAATCCCTACTTATTTTTTTTATTTGCATTTTCCATACTGTCCATACTGTCAAATCAGAACTTTTTCTGATTTGGGGTTGTAAATGAAAGGATATGGTCCCAAACGCTCACCTCGTCCAGATCTTCATCTGGTGTGGCTGGCGTTCGGTCCATGCGCAGGGAAGCCACTGATGAAGTCTCCGAATCCATTGACTCTTCATCATACCCATAGAACGTGTCTACAACTATATGCCTCTACAAACGGGACAAAAAGATCAGTTCTGGCTAAATGGGGGCTGTTTACACCTGGTCACTTCATGCGTTTTTTTTTCTCATGGGAAAGCTATCTGATTGTGAAAAGGACAGGTGTAAATGCCCTCCGAAATGCATTCGAGATAGATATAAATCATTGCTGAAACCACTTCAGGAGGTGGTCTAGGATGTATACCAGACGAATCTGGACAGGTCTAAATGCATCTGGTTTTCATTCATTCATTCATTCATTTTCCTTTGGCTTAGTCCCTTTATTCATCAGAGGTCACCACAGCGGAATGAACCGCCAACTTATCCAGCATATGTTTTACATAGCGGATGACCTTCCAGCTGCAACCCAGTACTGGGAAACACCCATAAACCCTCATCCACTCATACACTACGGCCAATTTAGTTTATTCAATTCAACTACAGCGCATGTGTTTGGACTGTGGGGGAAACCGGAGCACCCCGAAGAAACCCACGAAATGCCAACCACCAGCAACCTTTTTGCTGTGAGGCGACAGTGCTAACCACTGAGCCACCATGTCGCCTATGTAAATTTTACTCCTCCCAAAATGCTCAAAACTGGAACTAATGTAGTAAAGAACTTAAGATTACTGTCCAAAAACAAGTAAACACTAATTAATATGTTGGGGGAAAATATTAAATACAATTTTTATAAACAGGAAAAATCAAGAGAAACATAATACATTTAGTTGAAATAGTTTATTTAATTGTATTATCTTTCTATTCCTAAAGATGTTAGGTGACCAAACTCTTATTTTAATGCATATAACTCTTTAATACAACTGTTTTGATTAAATGCACCAACATATATTGACTATATTCACTGAGAAATGGATCAAAATATTACATTTCAAAAGGACGTGTACTCATTTATGCTGAGCACTGTATATGCACTTTTCTTTGCAGAAATGTTGGTAGAGGGACGTTTATCCCCTTAATACGCATGTAAACATAGCTAGATAAAGCGACACAGTTCATCTTGAAATAAAGCTCACCTTTATAGGTCTGCTTCGTTTATGCCTCTTCTTCCTCAAGAGTTTTTCTCTATCCTGAAGCACAGAGGATAAAGTAGATACAGTTGAAGTCAGACATTGTACATTTTTTCCCCAACTTCTGTTAAACATTTCTAAACATAATAGTTTTAATAACTCACTTCTAATAACTGATTTCTTTTATCTTTGCCATGATGACAGCACATAATATTTGACTAGATATTTTTCAAGACACTAAGATTCAGCTTAAAGTGACATTTAAAGGCTTAACTAGGTTCATTAGGCAAGTCATTGTATAACAGTGGTTTGTTCTGGAGACAATCGAAAACAAATATAGCTTAAGGGGGCTAATAATATTGAGCTTAAAATGGTTTTAAAAAATTAAAAACTGCTTTTATTCTAGCCGAAATAAAGCAAATAAGACTTTCTCCAGAAGAAAAAATATTATAGGAAATACTGTGAAAAATTCCTGAATCTGTTAAACATCATTTGGAAAATATTTGAGAAAGAAAAAAAATTCACAGGAGGGCGAATCATTCTGACTTCAACTGTCTTGTGTAACTCACTCGTGTCAGCTCATCGATCATGCTCTGCTGCTCCAGAACCTGCAGCTTCAGGAACTCGATCTCTTGATCATCGCTGGCTTGGTCCAGATCATTCAGAGACTTCAGCTTCTTCAGAGGAGGATGCGACGTTATCTTCTCCTTCTGAATACAACATTGAATTGCTCAGATAATTCAAATCAAATGTCTGGTGCGACAATCATTACAGTAACATGATTCAAACATGAACAAACTATTAGCATTTCAAATAATACAATTTCACAATATTACTACTTTTATTGTATTTTGATTTTCAAATAACTTGGTGAGCATTGCAGAAAAAGCATTTAAAATGTGTATGTACATTAAAGGGTCACGAAACACCAGAACACATTTTTTGAGAAGTTGACAGTCATATATGTGTCCCACGCTGCTAAAAACACTATTAGGACACATATATTTCACAAAAAAAGTGAAAATTGGTTGTTTTTGCGTTATTTCGAGCAAATTAGTTCTTCCGGTTTGAAAATAAATTTTGAAGCTACGTCACGGCGATGAGATCCTTGTGTGAATTCCAGCGTGTAGACTGGATGTCTGTACCAGCGAGTACAACGTGATGTTTTTGAGCTTTCAGCATTTATTCATGAGAAAGACTTCCAAGTCTTTCCAGACCGCCAATCAGCATGCTCTATGAGGTGCAACTTCATTAATATGCATGATAGCTTCGAAGACTGTTTTTACCTGTTACAGTGTTTAGACGGCAGAGAGACGCTACGTTGTGTTGCCAACCGTAATTAAAACAAGTGGAAGAAGAAGAATTGTTAAGAGACATGGGTCATCAGTGTTGCGGTTATAAATGTGCTGCAACGAAGGTTTTGTTTATAATTCCCTGCTATGAGAGCGCAGCTGGACTCACGTGGTTGGACACCGCGGTAAAATTAGTTTGACGTTTGACATTCATTAGACATTCGGTTTCAAACCAATTATATTCTTTGCTCCTGTTATAGTTAGAGCCAAAAATATGTCAGATAGACATAAATATGTGCCCTTTATGTTGCACAAGGCTTAATTTTTCGATTAAAAAAATAATAATTTAACCATACAAATGAATTAAACAATTCAACCATATGAAATTATACAATAAAACCAGGACCAAA
The DNA here is from genome assembly GCA_903798115.1 of Danio jaintianensis. Taxonomy (NCBI): domain Eukaryota; kingdom Metazoa; phylum Chordata; class Actinopteri; order Cypriniformes; family Danionidae; genus Danio; species Danio jaintianensis. The sequence goes on from CAIGQV010018552.1 coordinate 3,768,386, forward strand.
ATGTTCAGAAAAACATCCTGGTTATTAAAAATATGGATTCATTACTGTATATAAAATCAACAAAGGCATAACTGTAAAAAACAAAGCTTGTGCCTTATAGAGAATAATATTTCGACAATTTTAGAGTTAATTTGAACCTTTTATCTCAAATGGTGTCAGAGATTAATTCATTTAAGTGTTTACAGTGTATTCAACCTAATGAAAATATGGATTCATTACTGTATGTAAAATCAACAAAGCCATAACTGTAAAAATCAAAGCTTGTGCATCATAGAGAATACTATTTAGAAAATAGTAGAGTTGATTTGAGCTCAAATGGTGTCAGAGTTTAATTGACTTTTACCATTTTTACATTAAAAGTTATTTTTAAATTATTATAAAATAAATAAAGCGCTAATTCCAAAAACAGAGTCTTGTGCAACAACCAGGATGTTTTTCTGAACATTTTGGTCCTGGTTCATATGGTTGAATTGTTTAATTCATTTGTATGGTTAATTTTTTATTTATTTTTAATCGAGAAATTAAGCCTTGTGCAACATAAAGGGCACATATTTATGTCTATCTGACATATTTTTGGTTCAAACTATAATAGGAGCAAAGAGTTTAATTGGTTTGAAACCGAATGTCTAATGAATGTCAAACGTCAAACTAACTTTACCGCAGTTTACCGCGACGTGCGACAAAAATATATGTTTGTAAGGAACATTTTCACATCTGGAAATGGTGAAATCCAGATTTGCCACTCATCTTCTTTTTAAAAAGACGCAGTTCCAGTTGGTGTTTATTGTCCTGTCTCTACAGATTGTGTGTGATCAATGCTCTTAGTTTGTTTATTTAGAGTCAAAGTTAGTTAGTATCGTCAGCAGTACTCTTTCAGTTTTTAAAGACACACCTTAGTCAAAATGATTTAGTTACCAAGTTTACAGTACGATAATATCATTACAATATTATGGGCTGAAAGATCCACTTCAATGCTGCTCTCCAAATGTAAACACCTTAATCAAACTATTACCGTCGTGTAGGATTTTCGCCGCATTTTGTGGCAGGATAGTCTATACACACACGCTACCTACCGAGTGCATCTATGTTACCGAGAAATGAGGAGGGGTTATTTTTCTCTCATACGACGTGCGGTATCAAACATTCCATTAAAACTACACTCTTCCAGCAGTTCCTCGCATCCAATATCTCGTTTGTGACAGGGGGGCATGCATGAAATGTTCCTGAATGAAAGTGAAAGTGCCAAACTGCAGTTAAAGTTGACAAAATAATAATTTGGCAAATAATTCAATTACTGATGTCCATGTAAACGCAGTCACTGTCTTTCTCCCCTGCGTCTGTGTGTTGTTTTGCCTCTGTGAAAATCAGCGCGTGCCCAAACTGAAACTCCCATTTTTATGCAAAACCTTCCCGTTCCCTCCCCCGACACTCCCACCTAAACAGAGCTGGACTCACCCACTTTCCTGACTTTTTTCAAACTAGAGGTGTGAAAACACCCTGCTGAGACAGGGGGGTTTCGTGGCCCTTTAAATGTTCAGTACAGCTGCTTGACTAAAGAAATTAGTAAAAACATCATGTCAGGGGCCGTTCACACAGAATGCGTTTTTCCTCTCCAACGCGCCACTTTTCTATTGTTTTTCAGTGTAAACGCGCTTGACGGATCTGTGTGACCATTACGCTAGCGTCTTGTGTCTTTTGAAGCACTGATCACATGAGCGCCACGTTTTTTTAGACGCTGTTATTATTGACTTTTACATGCAGTGGCACTCATTACTGTCAGTTCCATAGCAGAGGAAAAATCAAAATAGCTCGGAAGTGGGACAACCATTGCAAGTTTCTGTTTACAGGCACAGAGCAGCTGTCCATTTAGCCTCGTGCTTTATGCTGCTTACACTTTTTTGTTTTCAAACCATTACGAACTGTTTTGTCTCACGTTTTTAGAAGCAAAGATTTGTTTGATGCAAATGAGCCCTTTAGTGTGTTTAAAGATCCTGTGAAGTGCTTTGAAATTAGGGCTGGGCGATATTGCAAAACAAATGATCACGATATATGTTTCACATCATTCGGTATCAATAATTATTGAATATATTTAACAATACATTTAGGAATATTAAGATTTTTTTTTGTTATTTTACATTACTATGGCAAGTAGTTTTAATAGTCAAAAACAAAAATATTTCAACAAAATATCTGATCTCTTTATAATAAAATAAACAGAAGTGTTAAAGAGACTCTTAAACTTGATACATAAAATGTTACAAAGTGTGTGCAATGGTAAAGTGTAAATGCTGAACAATCAAAGCAATTTTTAAGATAGATCAACATCTGTAAGATGTGAATAATAATGATACAGTAAACCTCAAACTCTGTCAACAATACAAATTATGATAATCAAATCTGAGCTTTCAAGTAAATAACCAACCATCATTATTTAGATACACATTGCAACATGACAAATTGTGAATGACTACATTACCCCCTATGCTAAAAATCTTTCAGATGTGGAGCTAGTGGCTGGGTTGCACAAGAAAAGAAACCAAAAAGCCACTCTGGCAACATCCTTACATCCGTTTTTATTCACCATTTTCAATACGCTTTGCACTCACTCTCCCCTGCCGTCTTTCTGTAACTAGGTGACCATCAAGCGTTTTCTCAGAGGATTACAAACGGACAAACAATTGCTGCAGGTCCGATGCAAGTTTATGGAGAAAAGTAAAAAGCGCTGCAGTGTTTGGATGCGCTGTGTTTGTCTGAGGTATTTAGTCTGCTGTTATTACTTGAAAGGTGTATATTCCATACAAAGTGTGAAACAGATTGGTTAGTTCTACTTACATGAATCGCTGTGCACACGCGGCATTCAGAAAAGTTCAGATGTTTTTCAACTAGGTGTACCTGGAAAATGTCACGCACCTCCATTGGAAATGACAAACTTACACCCTAAGCTTAATGGCACTGCTTTCAAGGTGCGCACTCAGCAGCCACATTGTAATAAAACTATAGCGCTTCATACCGAAACTACATACCGAACTTTATCGTTATTGACAATAGTGTACAGTCACTAAATACCGATACTGATTTTATCGCCCAGCCCTATTTGAAATGTGCCTTTTTTTTACTTGATGCTTGACGTAATCTCAACTGAAAAATGAAGAGGGGGCGGGACATACAGTAGACAAGTTCCTTTTAAAAAACCACCAATAGCATTTAGTTTTTAATCACAGATCTGCCAGTGAGAGTGGTTGAGCTCAAGCGCGTCAAATGAAAAGCAAATAGATGCTAGAGAGCATTTGATTGGTCAAGATTTGATGAGAAACTGAAGTATGAGGTGATGTGAAAAAAACATTGATCGATTAGGCAGAAGAGCAAACTGCAATCTTTGTATGTTTATATCAGTGTTATATTTTCTAAACGCAAAATTTGTCACTCTTTTGGCGCACACTAGCTTATAGATATCTTTAACAGACTGAAACTAACTGAAACATCAGGACCTTTAAAAACAAAGTCCAGTTTTTTCTGTACACTAAAAAATGCAGGGTTCCACATAATTCATTCACATTGTCCCAAAACAAATGGATTAAGTTAATTTGAACAAATTTAAGGGGATTGAACATTAAACAATTAAGTTATCCCAAAATAAATCTCAAGAATTGTTTTGTTTCAGCTCATTTTAAATAAGTAGTTTGATTTTTTTATAGTGTACTTTGTTAGTATTCAGTCAAATGCAGTGCATTTAATCACACACTAGAACTGTGCTCACAATCCTGCACTTTTCCGTTATTGAGTTACTCACCATCTCCAGGTTCTCCTTGGTGACGGATTTCACTTTATCCTCCATCCTCTGGAGAGACAGGCTGAGTTCGTCATTTTTCTTACTTAATATTTTGTTCTTCTCCAGTAATGGCTTGCACTGTTTCTCCGTTTCCCGAACACGCTTCAGCTGAGAGGAGCAATTCAGGGTCAATTATTCATAAACATAAAAAGAGACGTGTTTTCTACACCACACATAAAAGAAGAGGCATACTTTGACTTTTACAGCCCCGCCATAAAAAAATAATAACTCTGAATAATAGCTCGACTGTATTTTTAAAAAGAGAATCAGCATTTTGCATCAGACACTTTCTTACAATCACTCCATATCTATAAAAAAAATAATAACACATTGTGCATTTATGAAGTGTGCCTCACACAGGTGAGTGGGTTTGACAAACCACCTGCAGAAAACTCTTTAAACTGTCTGACATTTTAACCTACACCAGGTTTTGCACATTTCCACTAGACACTTTCTTACAATCACTACATATCACTAATTTTTTTTTAAAAGTGAGCTTGACAAACCACCTTTTTCAATCATCAATTCTCTGAGCACTAACAGTTCCTTTGTATAATCAGCACTTCTTGTGTGTATTGTCTCTTCTTGTTGAATCACTAAATGCATCCTCAATTGTAAGTCGTTTTGGACAAAAGCATCTGCTCATTGACTAAATGTAAATGTCATCCTCAGTGTAACAATACATATATAGGAAGTAAATATGACTGCTAAAGAAAAACATACCAGCTCATTTCTTTCGTCCACTAGGATTGTATTGCGGTCCTCCAGCTTACGAATGGTGGCTTTGAGCTCACTGACGCGCTTCTGGTTTCTCCTCATGTCCTAAAATGCATACAGGTGACAAAAATGATTACACCGATCGGCGAAATTTGAATTCTTCTTCAAATATCTCACAAAAACAAGAAATCTTTTCACAGTAATTGCTATTTTTCTTCTGGAGGAAGTATTATTTCGATAAGTCATTTTTTTGTGGCATATATTGATATACTAGCTGGCAGCTAGCTCTCTGCAACTCTCACATGGTCCCCCACTGAAGCTAAGCAGGGCTGAGCCTGGTCAGAACCTGGATGGGAGACCATATGGGAAAGCTAGGTTACTGCTGGCAGTGGTGTTAGTGAGGCCAACAGGGGGCGCTCAACCTGCGATCTGTGTGGATCCTAACGCCCCAGTATAATGAAGGGGACTCTATACTGCTCAGTGAGCGTCTCATCTTTCGGAGTAGGGGTTTAATCCTGGCCAAATTTGCCCACTGGCCTCTGTCCATCGTGGCCTCCTAACCATAATTGGCTTCATCAATCTGTCTCCTCTCCACCAATCAGCTGGTGTGCGGTCTGGCACAATATGGCTGCTGTCATGTCATCCAGGTGGAAGCTGCACACTGGAGGTGGATGAGGAGATTCCTCCCAAAAATGTGTAAAGCGCTTTGAGTGTCCAGAAAAGCGCTATATACATGTAAGGTATTATTATTATTATTATTTTTACTTTGGAAATTTGCGAGCTTTGGAAAGAAAGAGAAAAAATATTTACAGTATAAATATTTAAAAATATTTTTAAAACTTTACTTTTTAATACTTTTGATTCTGAATAATTTGAAGAAATTATTTATTTATAAAAATTTTACTCATATATACTCTTGGCTAATCCCTAACATTAAAGATACAGTCAAAGTCCAAATTATTAGCCCTCCTGTAAAAGTTTTGCTTAATGCAGAGAAGACACATTTGTTTTACACAAGTTTAAATGCTTTCTTAAGACTCTAGTTAATAAAAGCAAGCTATTTTTAAGATAATTCTACTAAATACACTGCTATAAGTGTTATAATACTTACTTTAAGACATCTATTTTCTTTACTAAACTCTATGTAAGATTTCTTATATAAAGTACAAATATCATAACTAACAGATTGTTTGACTAGTTTCTAGACTGTATCTTTTTAAATCATTAATTTATTTCTAGTATTGAGATGGCTATTTTTTTAATGCACTATATAACAACATGTGCATCTGTGGATTTGCATGTGTAGTTGAAGTTATTAGCCCTCCTGTATATTTGTTTTCCCCAACTTCTGTTTAACGAAAAGATTTTTTTCAACACATTTCTAAACATAATAGTTTAATAACTCATTTCTAATAACTGATTTATTTTATCTTTGCCATGATGACAGTACAAAATATTTGACTAGATATTTTTCAAGATACTAGTATTCAGCTTAAAGTGACATTTAAAGGCTTCACTAGGTTAATTAGGTTAAATAGGCAAGTTAGGGTAATTGGGCAATCATTGTATAACAGTGGTTTGTTCTGTAGACAATCCAATATAGCTTAAGGGGGCTAATAATATTGATAAAATAAAAATGTTTTTAAAACAATTAAAAACTGCTTTTATTCTAGCCGAAATAAAACAAATAAGACTTTCTCTAGAAGAAAAAATATTATAAGAAATACTATGAAAAATTCCTGAATCTGTTAAACATCATTTGGGAAATAATTGAAAAAGAAAAAATTTTTACAGAAGGGCGAATAATTCTGACTTCAACTGTACATGTAGATTTAACCCATTTCCAAATCTGCTTTCTTTACCGGACTCCCACAGTGCTCTGCTCCATCTCCAGCGCGGCCGGGGATCTCTCTTTTGGGGCTTCCCAGATTGCATTCTGCCTCTTTGACCAGAAACAGCTGCTCGTCGAGCGCATCTTTCTGCAGCTGCAGTTTCTGCATGAAGCCTGTGGCCGTTTCCATCTCTTTCTCCAGCGAGAAGATCGTTCGGTCTTTTGCCTTGATCTCGTCCACCTGCACAGTTTAAAACACACTGGGTTAACTAAAAATATACATATATGAGCATAACATACACTACACAGCTGTACAACACACTACAAACGGACAATAATAAAAATGGTTTTCTTACTTAATGTTTTGGTCTTGTTTCTGGTCAAAATATCTAAAAATTCTTAAATCAAGAAGCATTTTCTGGACAAGCAAAAAAATATTGATATTGTCTTGTTTTCAGCAATAATATGTCGAAATTAAGCGAGTTTCTCCTTAAAACAAGCAAAATAATCTTCAAATTGGACATATAATCCTGTTTTAATCTTTTCTTACCCCATTAAATTTCAAATTATTTGATTTACATTTATTTTAAAACTACTACTGCTAAAAAGTGTTGGCTGGTATGTGCAAAACGTGAAACAATGTGATAGAAATTTTTGATAAACGGGAAGAAACCCTGATATTCTATCACTATAACTATATATATTTTTCCCTGACTTTCAATGTCTTGAAAAGTCAAGAAATTAAGGGACCCTGTATTATGGTCAGTAGAATCTTGGGCTGTGGACAATGTGAAACATGTATTGTTCTCTGATGAGTCCACCATCACTGTTTTTCCCACACCCGGGAGAGTTACGGTGTGGAGAAGCCCCAAAGAAGCGTACCACCAGGACTGTTGCATGCCCAGAGTGAAGCATGGGGGTGGATCAGTGATGGTTTGGGCTACAATATCATGGCATTCCCTATAGGCACAAGATGGCGCCGGTGAGCTTCCGAGATGCAAGTGTGCACATGCTCATTTTTGGTAACGAAAATGGGAAATCTTCACCTCTTCCTTCAAAGTTCTATACAACTGGAAATAAACGCGCACACACTTGCGTCTCAAAAGCTCACCGGCGCCATCTTGGGCAACTAGCCCATACTTGTGCTAGATGGGAGCTGGGTCACTGCCAAGGACTACCCAACCATTCTGGAGGACCATGTGCACCATGGTTCAAACATTGTATCCTGAAAGCGATGCCGTGTATCAGGATGATAATGCACTAATTCACACAGCAAGACTGGTGACAGAGTGGTTTGATGAACATGAAAGTGAAGTTGAGCATCTCCCATGGCCTGCACAGTCACCATACCTAAATATTATTGAGCCACTTTGGGGTGTTTTGGAGGAGCGAGTCAGGAAACGTTTTCCTCCACCAGCACCTGGCCACTATTCTGCAAGAAGATTGGCTCTAAATCCTTCTGGGCACTGTGTAGGACTTGTATTATGGACTGTAGGATGTATGCCTCGAGAATATAAATCATAACCTACCAATCGACGAATATCTCGCTCGCAGTCCCACTTGATCTTGGTAATTTGCTCCTGGTGCGCTTGATGTTCAGTGCGCAAGTCTCCTGCCTTCATCTTATCAGCTATAATCATAGTACTAAGCGCTTCATCCTTCTGCCGTTTGACAGACTTCAGCTCGGCGATCTCTTGCAGAAGTTTCACGCGCTCCTGGTCAAAGAATCGCCGGGCCTCCTCTCGGGCCTCTAAAGTCAGCGCTGTACGCACTTTCTCCCCGCTGCCATCGCGCAGTGCACTGAGAGCAGTCCTCAAGCGCTGGATCTCGCCCTCTTTAATCTTGGCATTTCGGGCTAATTCCTGCTCATGCTGGCGTGTTAGCGACTCCCTGAGCGCGGCGAGCTCCTTCAGTTTCTCCTCATGCCATCGTGCTCGCTGCTCCGTCAGAGTCACAGTGTGCCGATGCTGCTCCTGCTCCCGGATACGCTTGCCCTCCTGCACCTTCTCGCGCTCCAGCTTGGTCACCTGCAGATAAGATCACAAAAAGTCAGAATTGAAATTTGTAAAACAGTAAGTGCATTTCTGAAAACTGCATGTACAAATAGCAAAACACCATGGATGACCTGCAAAATCCAGTCTCTTGCTCCTTAGTTCATCTCTCCTCCTTAGTCCTTAGTTCATCTCTCAAAATTAAGTATCTATGTCAATGAACATGTCAGTGGTATCAGAACGACAAGTCCTTTGTGTCAACAGTGTGCTCTGGAGGGGTCTTCTACAGTTTTGTAGAAAGCGAGATGCTAATGGTCTAATCTGAATCAATGACTCAGAGATTGGCTGAATGGATTGAAAAATGGTAAAACTTTTTCCAAAATAACTGGAGTGGCCATTTAATGCTGACAGTAGAAATGCAGCTTTATTTTGGCTTTGCAACTTGAGGTCAAAGGCTACTCAACACATCCATCACATTTTCAGCCCTGGCTCACGCTGGTCCAAAAAGTGGAAATGTGACTATTGAGAATTTGATTTACAAAAGGGGACCTATTATGCCCCTTTTTCAAGATGTAAAATAAGTCTCTGATGTCTCTAGAGAGTGTGTGTGAAGTTTCAGCTCAAAATACCCCCCACAAATAATGTTTAATAACTCATTGAAACTGACCCTTTTAGGCTTTGATCCAAATTGTGCCATTTTGGTGACTGTCGCTTTAAATTCAAATGAGATTGTGCTCTTTTCAAAAGAGGGTGGAGCTACAAATGCCTGTGTGTCAGCATAGTGGCAGATTCAAAAACAAGACTAACTTCTTATGCTAATGAGGGAGAGATTGTCAGTAGTGGGCGGGGCTTTCCTCTGATGACACGTACAAAGGGAGAATGTCAATCAAAGTGTTTCTGCAGGCTGTTTTTATCAAGCGTGATCATAAAAAATACAAATAATATTTTTTTTATCATTAGAATCTGGTTATATTCACACACTGCTGCCACACAACCGTGTTTAAACCCTTTATAAAAGTGATTTTTGCAAAATAGGTCCCCATTAAAGGATAAATTTATGCATTTTGTTTGCTTACCTTGCATTTTTCTTGATGCAGTTCAATCTGTATATCAGTTAATTTGGACCTGAGATCTTCATTGGCTGCCTGCAGGGCAGAGATGAGTGCCTCAGGCTTCTCGCCCTTGGCGCGGCCTTTCTTTGCCATTGAGTCAGAAGTAGGGGATCGTCAAACACTCGTATTGTCCATCACTTCAAGTTACACTGACGTTTCCAGCTCCGTCTTTTCCTCATTATCCTTGCAGTCGGAATACCTGTGGATGTAAATGGTCAAATTCATATTACAACACTGGCAATGACAGATGCCCAGCTCTGCATGAACACTTGTAGACTTAAAATGAAACGCTATGACCTGTAAAATAAATATTTCCCTTGAGCTTCAGACACTTCTGCATCCTTTTTCCTCGAATTCAAGTGGAATCTGCATTGCCACAGTTAATCGAAAGAGTCGGGCTAATCAATTTGAATTTCATAACTTTTGGTCAGCATGGTCTGCAGATCATGTGATTCTATTTTGGTGAAAATCAGACAAACGGCCTAGATAGATAGATAGATAGATAGATAGATAGATAGATAGATAGATAGA
>CAIGQV010018552.1:3802326-3824439 GCA_903798115.1 Danio jaintianensis
TGCTTGTGTGTGTGTGTGTGTGTGTGTGTGTGTGTGTGTGTGTGTGTGTGTGTGTGTGTGTGTCATCACCGGAACTAGGAACAGGTGTGTGTGTATGGTGCATGACTGGATCTTGTAGTCCATTTAATGGCGTATTTGTAGTTCTATGCAATATTGTGTGTATACCAGCGATCTGCACAGGCTGGATCGCTGGTGATCGTGACAACGACATTCTTCAAAACATCTTCTTTTGTGTTCAACAGAACAAAGAAACTCAAACTGGTTTGGAACAAGTCAAGGGTGAGTTGACTGTAATTTTACACATGTAAAATCAGATACAATTTACAAACATTTTACAACATTCACAAGTTACAACAGCAAATAAGTTCATGGGGCGTCACGGTGGCGCAGTGGGTAGTCGGATTGCCTCAGAAGGTCGCTGGTTCGAGCCTCGGCTGGGTCAGTTGGCATTTCTGTGTGGAGTTTGCATGTTCTCCCCGTGTTGGCGTGGGTTTCCTCCGGGTGCTCCAGTTTCCCCCACAAGTCCAAAGACATGCGCTATAGGTGAATTGGGTAAGCTAAATTGTCCGTAGTGTATGTGTGTGAATGAGTGTGTATGGATGTTTCCCAGTGATGGGTTGCAGCTGGAAGGGCATCCGCTGCGTAAAACATATGCTGGATAAGTTGGCGTTTATTAATTATCAGATTAATAAAGGGACTAAGCCGAAGGAAAATGAATGAATGAATGAATAAGTTCATACCAATAAAAATACCAACAATGGTAAATAATCCATAAAATAAAAAACCAAAACAATTTTTTAAAAACTTTTTTGATAAAAATTGAACCATTTTTGAATGATTGAGTAAATGATGAGAGAGAATTTTCATTTTTGGGTGAACTATCCCTTTAAAGATTGAACCTCAGAAGATACACTGATGAGCCAATTGTGATGAGTGATTGGCTGTTTGCTGCCCTCATGTGTCATGTGATTGGCTGTTTGCTGCACATGTCACACATTCGGCTGCATGCAGTCCAGAGTTAATCACAAACTCTAGGTTAAAACCTGAATAAACAGAGAAAGTTTATATCAAGCTTTGTAAAACCACTTAACCTGTTCTTAAACAGTTTAGTTTTGTCAACCTGAAGTTTGTTCAATATTGGGCTGGTGCTCATATAACGTTTTGACTCGTCTGTGTATAGTAGTACTATTTGTTGCATTGCTTTTAATCAATAAAGCAAAAATACAGATATAAGTAGTGGGGAAATGGCAAATAAATGTATTTTCATTATGTTAAACCCTGGCTTGGTCAAGTCAAGCTGCTCTTGATTTTCACAATACGTTTTTTTTATTATTATTATTATTATTATTATTATTATTCATTCATTCATTTTCTTTTCTGCTTAGTGCCTTTATTAATCTGGGGTCGCCACAGCGGAATGAACCGCCAACTTATCCAGCATATGTTTTACGCAGCAGATGCCCTTCCAGCTGCAACCCAGTACTGGGAAACACCCATACACTACGGACAATTTAGCTTACCCAATTCACCTATAGCGCATGTCTTTGGACTTGTGGGGGAAACCGGAGCACCCGGAGGAAACCCACGCCAACACGGGGAGAACATGCAAACGCCACACAGAAATGCCAACTGACCCAACCGGGGCTCGAACCAGCGACCTTCTTGCTGTGAGGCGACAGCACTACCCACTGCACCACCGCGCAGTACCCCCCCCCATTATTATTATTATTATTATTATTATTCTGAGTCTTACAGAACACTTACCCCATTTACTGCCTACAAACACAGGACATGCTGCATGTAAAGTTCGGACATCTTCATTCCCATTCCTCAGCAGGTTAAACCACAGCACTGCTGAACCCTTATGGGACACAATTTTGCACGTGTGAGTAGAATTTACAGTCAATTGACCTCTATTAAGATGTAAAATAAAGCTTCAACTAACTCGCTTTGGCTGAAGTGCTGCTCCAACTTCAGGGAAAACTGTTGCTCCACCAATGTCCACATCGCTCATCTACAACACAGTAGCTGATGTAAATACTGTAAATTTTGTGAAATAGTTAATATTACATAGATTGCATCCATACATAGATAAGGACAGTAGCAATCCGACCTCCTCTGAGCTGAAAGTCTGAATCATTTGTCAACTGAGGAGAAATAAAGCACAGTAGATCCTCGGTTACACTGATTTTCGAACGGCAATAGCACGTGTAAAAAATGTGAACACATTAATATGGTTTTCTACCTTTGAGTCGTAATGTGGCTCATACTGGCCTCCAATTCCATAATTTGCAATCTGTTAAAAAAAATCAAAACCAAACAGAGGGCTTTTGATGAGATGAGAGCTTTCACTGGATACACATTTGTACCTAAAGAGTCCAGTGTTGGCGTGGGTTTCCTCCGGGTGTTCCGGTTTCCCCCACAGTCCAAAGACATGCGATACAGGTGAATTGAATAAACTAAATTAGCCGTAGTGTATGTGTGTGGATGAGTGTGTATGGATGTTTCCCAGTACTGGGTTGCAGCTGGAAAAACATATGCTGGAATAGTTGGCGGTTCATTCCGCTGTGGCGACCCCTGATGAATAAAGGGACTAAGCCGAAGGAAAATGATGATGATGATGAGTCTATATTGGTACCTCAAAGGTACTTATTAGTACTTCAAAAGTAGAAGAAATGTACTAACAGGGCCGATTTTTAGGATTTTCATTTTAGGGGGGCTCATAATAAAATAATAATCGTACTATAATAATATAACATGCGGACTGTAAATACCTGGAGGCTTTCTGCTGTCTGCAGCTCCAGTCCAGTGACATCAGCAATTCTCTGGTTGACTTGGGTGACCACAGGGTCTTCATCCTCATAGAGCCATGCACTGATACGTATATAATGAAGAGGAAACTCGCATTGAAATTAAATGGGACCCCCCAAGGTGCAAGGTGTAAAATAAGTCTCTGGTGTCCCACGAGTGTGTATGTGAAGTTTCAGCTCAAAATAGCACACAAATAATGTTTTATAACTCTTTGAAACTGCCCCTTTTAGGCTTTGATCCAAATTGTGGCGTTTTGGTGACTGTCGCTTTAAATTCAAATGAGATTGCGCTCTTTTCAAAAGAGGGCGGAGCTACAAATGCCTGTGTGTCAGCATAGTGGCAGATTCAAAACAGGACTAATGTTATCTCTGTGAAAAACTGAAAATGTGAACAGAAGTGTCTCAGAATGCGTCAGTCTATGGAGACTCCTGTCGCTGTTCATTTGTGCTTCATCTAAAACTCCACATTTATGATCCTCTCAGTCGCTGACATTATCTTCAGCAGGTCAAAACTCTAATGGCGGACGGCTGCTTCACACTCAGAGCTGTCTATGCTAATGAGGGAGAGATGGTCACTAGTGGGCGGGGCTTTCCCCCTCTGATGACACGTACAAAGGGAGAATGTCAATCAAAGTGTTTCTGCAGACTGTTTTTATCAAGTGTGATTATAAAAAATGGAATTAATTAATTTTGACCACTAGAGGCTGGTTATATTCACACACTGCTGCCACACAACTGTGTTTAAACCCTGTATTTAAACCCTGAAAACTTCCCTGGATATTGTCGCTAGGTTCCATTCGGAAGGTTTCATCCCAATGCCCTACTCTCTTCATGGGGTCCCCTCTGCAGGGATCAGAGCATAGGGATGAGTCCCTCCGAACTGAATGCAGTTTGTGACACCAAACAACTTTCCTGCTCAAAGGATCAAGCCTTGAAGTGTCCATCAGTTGTATTTTACAAAATCCATCATGCTGAAGGGCCCTTCGAAGAGGCCTGATTTGAGCACTTTGGTTTGGAAGGACACTTCAATATGGCGGCCATGACTTTTCAACAAAATAATACAAACAGACAAACAAGTATACAGTGATGGTGCATTCCCAATGGGATATATTGCCCACCGAAGGGCACTTCGATAAAGAAGATATTTTGAAGAATGTTGGGAATTAAAAACCACTTCCAATTCCAATTGTTTTTGAAATATTTTTGAAATACCAGCTTTTATGTTTTATAGAAGAAAAATAGAGAAGAATAGAGTTTTGGAAAGACAGTTTTGTAATAAAATGACATATTTTAACGTGGCGTGGAGGCGCATACAGTACCTCTGTGACACACGGGATGGAGCAGAAACCCTTTTCCCAGAGATTGGATCAATGACTTGAGCTCTGGAAAGCTACATTAAAACAGAGTTTAGAGTTGCATTAGATGATTGACAGATTACATGCAAATCATCTTGATTAGACGTATATATTAATCAGTAATAGTATATTATTTGGGCTCAGTGGTAAGCACTGTCGCCTCACAGCAAGAACATCACTGGTTCGAGTCCCGCCTGGGTCAGTTGGCATTTCTGTGTGGAGTTTGCATGTTCTCCCCGTGTTGGCGTGGGTTTCCTCCGGGTGCTCCAGTTTCCCCCCCAGTCCAAAGACATGCGCTATAGGTGAATTGGGTAAGCTAAATTGGCCGTAGTGTATGAGTGTGTGTGTGAATGAGTGTGTATGGATGTTTCCCAGTACTGGGTTGCAGCTGGAAGGGCATCCGCTGTGTAAAACATATGTAGGATAAGTTGGCGGTTCATTCCGCTGTGGCGACCCCTGATGAATAAAGGGACTAAGCTGAAGGAAAATGAATAAATGAGTACATAGTTTTTTTTTTTCTAAATGTTACAGGTTATCTGTAATATCAACTGGTAAATCTAGCATTTAGATAATGTTGTTAGCATTATTAGCACATTAAATACTGTATGGTGCTAATGTTAGCATATTGCTAGAATGATATAAACAAGTTTGGTCACACTTTACAATAAGGTTTCATTAGTTAATGTATTTACTAACATGAACTAATAATGAACAATACTTGTACAGCCTTTATTAATCATAGTTCAACATTTACTGATGCATTGTTAACATCCAAGTTGATACTTGTTAACATTAGTTAATGCACCATGAGTTAACTTTATTTTTGTTAACTAATGTTAAGTAACATGAAGAAACCCTGTAATAAATGCGTTGTTCATTGTTTGTATTAACTAACATCAACTAATACAACCTTATTGTAAAATGTTACCACAATAGTATAGTATACCAATAGTATACCACATGTATTTAGTGTATTAAATGTGCATGTACCTTGGGTCTGGCCAGTGTTTTGATGGTGTCGATATCTCCTTCAGAAAGAAAGTCATGGTACCGTAGGATCATCGGCTGGTCCCACTCCATTTCCTCTTTGAAGAGCATCAGCGGGTTTCCTCTTCCCATCCTGTACCTGCACACCAGTTTTCTCTCTCTCTGTGGTGTCTGATAATACAACATTCATTCATTCATTTTCCTTCGGCTTGGTCCCTTATTTATCAGCGGAATGAACCGCCAACTATTCCAGCATATGTTTTACGCAGCGGATGCCCTTCCAGCCGCAACCCAGTACTGGGAAACACCCATACGCTCTCACATTCACACACACACTCATACACTATGGCCAATTTAGGTAATTCAATTCACCTATAGCGCATGTGTTTGGACTGTGGGGGAAACCGGAGCACCCGGAGGAAACCCACGCCAACACGGGGCAAATATGAACTTGTTTTGTCGTATATGTAATTTGCATATATTGCCATATAAATCATATTTGTATGTGAGTATCCAGCTACTATCTTGCCTCATTTTTAAAAATCACAGATAATATACTGCACAGTTTTACAACAGCCTAACTGCGAAATATTCAATTCCCAAAATCCATCTTTAAAAAATAGCAAAATGATAATATTAAGGTTGCTACTCACCATCGCAATTCTTTTTCCTGTGCAGAGAGCCTCGTATGTGTTCTCCGTGTCAATGTGAGGGATGTATTTTGCAGTCCATTCCCAGGTCTTGATGCTCTCTTTTATGCTTTTGTGAAGCACAGGATGAAGCAGAGCTCCATTAGGCGGTTCTAGAAACAATTCAAAAGAAAAAAGAAAAAAGACAGCCATATCACCCTGCAGCCTAAGACTGGTTACTCACTGAAGCTAAGCAGGGCTGAGCCTGGTCAGTACCTGGATGGGAGACCACATGGAAAACTAGATTGCTGTTGGAAGTGGTGTTAGTGAGGCCAGCAGGGGGCGCCCAACCTGCAGTCTCTGTGAGTCCTAATGCCCTGGTATAGTGAAGGGGACACTGTACTGTCAGTGAGCGCCGTCTTTTGGATGAGATGTTAAACCGAGGTTATTACTCTCTGTGGTCATTAAAAATCCCATGGCACTTCTCGTAAAGAGTGGGGGTGTAACCCCTGTGTTCTGGCCAAATTCCCTCCATCGGCCCTTACCCATCATAGCCTCCCAATCATCCCCATCCACCGAATTAGCACTATCACTATCTCTCCACTCCACCAACAGCTGGTGTGGGGTGAGCGCACTGGCGCCGTTGTCCTGTGGCTGCCGTCACATCATCCAAATGGATGCTGCACACTGGTGGTGGTGTGGAGAGACCCCCCTCATGATTGTAAAGAGCTTTGGGTGTATGGTCATACACGATACATGCGCTATATAAATACACATTACATTACATTACATGCATTAAAAGTAGTGCCTTTAAAAAAAATGTCTTTCTCCAGAAGAAAAAAATATTATCGGAAACACTGTGAAAAAGTCCTTGCTCTGTTACACATCATTTGGGAAATATTTGAAAACGAGAAAAAAAAAAAATCACAGGAGGGCGGATAATTTAGACTTCAACTGTATATTAAAATGATTCATTTTGCTCTATTGTTCTTGTACCGTCTTTACCTTGTCCAGATGACAGCCGAATCACTGCCAGCTGATGGGAAAATGAAGCCAGTTGGTAAAGCACCTCATCTTTAGTGACAGTGGCTTCTTTGCCCTCATCTAGTTTCCTGAGGGTTTCCTCCATCCAGAGGAGCGCATACTGTAAATGATGATTGAGATAGGAGATCATGGCGATGTGGAAAGTTTCATCTGGATCCAGTGTTAAGTTGTGGCTCATTTCTGAAATGATCATCAAGATTACATCCGTGAAACATAGAGAGTCACAAAAAACTTTTTTCAAGTGGTTTTTACATATGTGTGCTGCTGCCAGCTATACTTGACCCTAATATATGACCCTACGTGACTATCCTGAATAGATAATATTGTTGCATATTGTGACATGAATATTAAAGTGGACCTATTATGTAAAAATCACTTCTATAAAAGGTTTAAACACAGTTGTGTGGCAGCAGTGTGTGAATATAAGCAGCTTCTAATGGTCAAAATGAGTTTATTTTATTTTTTATAATCACACTTGATAAAAACAGTCTGCAGAAACACTTTGATTGACATTCTCCCTTTGTACGTGTCACCAGAGGGGGAAAGCCCCGCCCACTAGTGGCTATTTCTCCCAGATTAGCATAAGACATTAGTCTTGTTTTTGAATCTGCCACTATGCTGACACACAGGCATTTATAGCCCCGTCCTCTTTTAAAAAAAGAGCATAATCTCATCTGAATTTAAAGCGACAGTCACCAAAAGGCCACAATTAGGATGAAAGCCTAAAAGGGTCAGTTTCAAAGAGTTATAAAACATTATTTGTGTGGTATTTTGAGCTGAAACTTCACGTACACACAAAAAAAAACTCACGAGAAAATAAGGAGATGTTTCTTGGATCTAATCTGTACATTTCCTGCAGTCGAACCAGAGCCATGACTACACCGTCAACATCATCTGCACCGGGGAGCGTCTGAGCTGCGGACTTCAGCTTTTCTAAAGTCTCTGTGAAAAATGACAAATCTTATTAACAGTGGTTTGATGTGGAACCCAGCATTGTGTACAGTGTACATTCAAAAAATGACTTTTGCTAAAAAAATAAATAAATAAATCACTATTTCAGTTCTTTCACATACTTTTGGGTTGGATGGACAGATGGACAAATACACCCACACACACACACACACACACACACACACACACACGTCAAAATACATGTCGTGATGAACAATCACATAAACACTTCAGAATGTCCACTATGGTTTCTGCAATATTTAAGGGTAGAGGGGGAAATTTCAGAGACAGCCTAGTTTATTCAGTGGTTGCTTATTATGTTCACCTGAGCCTTGTTTGGTTTCTTATTAACTTGAATATGTTTGTGTGCTTAGAAATCCCAGCTTCTGAATGATATCTTCTGAATTTGTACAGTTTGTGTGCTTTTCCTCAGACCTTTATTTCTTCTTCCGTCTAGATGTTCCTGTGTTGTGGCCCAGACGCGACTCAGTTTTCTCACAAGCTGAAATGCAGCAAGAGGATTGCTGATGAATTTCTCTGGATCTTCAGGAGTGTCGTCAAAATCTTTCTTAAGCGTATTCAGAGTCCTAATAAATAAGTAAATAAATAGTAAAACACTGAAAGAAGGGTTACATACTTGAAGTTAGATACATACTACAAGTACTACAAGTTAAACTAAACAAAAGAGTGTTCTAAGGATAAAAGCATCGCATAAGCATGCCAACAAAATGTTTCCAAAAAATGCTCATATGTTAACATTAAGGGGAAGTTTATTTTTTTAAATGTTTTCTTAGAGATTAGGAAACAACCTCTAAAAAACTACAATAAAGGAACCTTTGACTAAACTGCTTTATAAAAATCTTTCATGAGTAATACTTGCTAACATTCATTCATTCATTTTCTTTCGACTTAGTCTCTATTTCAGAGGTCGCAACAGCGGAATGAACCGCCAACTATTCCAGCATATGTTTTACACAGCAGATGCCCTTCCAGCTGCAACCCAGTACTGGGAAACACCCATACACACTCATACACACACACACACACACACACACACGCACACACACACACACATACACTACGGCCAATTTTGTTTATTCAATTCACCTATAGCGCATGTGTTTGAACTGTGGGGGAAATTGGAGCACTCGGAGGAAACCCACGCCAACATGTAGAGAACAGGAGAATGTGCAAACTCCACACAGAAACGCCAACTGGCCCAGCCGGGACTCGAACCAGCGACATACATCATTGAGGACCAGACGGAAACGTTGAATTAATGTTATTTTAATGTTTCAAAATGAATGTTTGCTTGTAACTTTAAGATAACCCTATGATAACATTAGACAAAGCTCTGAGAGTTCCCTGGGAGCTTATTGATACTTAAACACACACACACTGAACAGTTAATGTACACTTAATGTACAACTGCTGAGGCTTTAAAACTAAATAAATACTCATTTCTAAATATTTGATAACAAAATATGCAAACAACACAATACATGCTCAGTTTAAAATTACATTTCCGTGTGAAATGGTCATACATATTACTGTATTTTTCTTATATGTGATTCTGAATGAGTTCATTTGCTCTGATGAACATCTTTACACCCTCGTAATAAATGAACATTTACCTTTTCAGGGCATCTGCTTGACTCCCCAGTGCTTCTATATATCCGTGAAGACATCTGGCAAACTCTTTTCTGATCTCTATAAGCTGAGCCATATGATCTGCAGATAGCATTTCATGAATAAGAAAGTAAATTAAACAATTATATTATATTTACACACACTCAAAAAATTATGTTTGCTGTTTGTTCAAACTATCTATTTTAAATGAGCTGAAACAACACAATTCTTGACTTCTTTGGTGGACAACTTAATAGTTTTATGTTAAATCCACTTAAATGTGTACAAACTAACAAGTTAACTTAATTCATTTATGTTGTCCCAACTCAAATCAATTGAGTTAATAGGTTTTGACAAATTTACGTGGATTTAACATAAAACAATTAAGTTGTCCCAAAAAAAGAAATCTCAAGAATTGTGTTGTTTCAGCTCAATTTAAATAAGTAGATTGAATAAGCAGGACACAAAATTTACACTGTAAAAAATGCTTACACAATCCACACAATCAATCGATTTGTGTTGGGACAAGATGAAGGAGTTAGGTTTTTACCTTTTTAACTCATTAGTGGCTTGAACATAAAACATTTAAGCAACATTTTTTTTTTATTATTATTATTATTGTGCAAGAGGTACACAAGTTACATGGGATCACAGACAAATGGAAGAAAAAGAAAAAAAAACAAAGAACAGAGATGAAAAAAACAAACAAAAAAAAACTGTAGAAATTATAAGTCGCAAATATAAATAAATGAAGCAAATAATATATAAATAAAACATAGGTAGACACCAAGGAGTGACAACAATGATAGTAATGTAATGATAGTAATAATGACCGTAAAAAAGGACAACAGTAAGAATAACGGCAACAACAATAATAGTAATACTGTAATTACAAGAACTACACCTACTACAGCAATTGTAGTAGTTAAGCAACATTTAACAACTAAGTAGTTTGAACAAACAGCAAACATCACTGCAAAAACATATTCAAAGATGATTCCTTGGATTTACTAAAGTTTTTGTTGTACTCAATTTATTTGGGCTGAATTTAAACAAACAAATTAAGTTGAACATTACTCAATTTAATTTGTTTAAGTTAAAACATATAAATTGTTCGCAACATCCTTGTTTCAGTGATCATTTTTTGAGTGTATACATATACTTTTGTGTGTATATAAACACACATACACACTTTTTGCAGTAGACTAACCTGTTGAAGAGTAAAACTCATTTACCGCCGCGCAGAAACTCCAGCATGTCGACAGCAACAAAATCATCCACTGTGCTTCCATTTCAGACTTGTAGTTGAGCTGAATGTTCAATTTTACCGTGTTCAATCCAAAACTAGACTGTGTGCTAATGATGCAGTGCGGTGAGTTACACCATTCGACAAAACAGATTACGGCTAATTGTGTTTTGGTCTGCCTAGATGATCTCCCATGACAGAACTTAAACCCAGATAATTACACCAGGTAACACACCCAGACATTTGAACTGTGGTTGCAACAAATACATGTGTTTACGGCAGTACATTAAATTGAGAAACAGGTAATTACAGAGACTGTACTGTATATTCAAACTCACTGGCCACTTTAATAGGTACACCTGTTGTTAATGTAATATTCTTTGTTTAACTTTCTTCAGTTAAACAAAGAGAAAACTGAAGTCATTGCATTTGGGAACAAAGATGGTGTGACAATGGAAATTAGAGAAATTTATGAAATGGAAAGAATAACTTATTGCCAGATGAATATATTCAAAGCAAAATAGAACCAAATTCTAATAATTATACATAAATAACTTTAAACATACAATGTATATTTAGTAAACAGCCACATTATATACATGATAAGTATGAGACATCCCCCCCCCCCCCACACACACTTCTGTTTTTCCTTTCTTTTTTAACTCCAACACAATATATTGTTTTAAAATAACACTGTGCAAATGTCTTTGTCTTTTTCTCACCCTAATCTGATCAATATCCATCTGTATCCTTATTGACTACTTCTGATGTATTTTGTTACGTTCCAAATAAAAAAATGAGTTTAAAAGAAAGAATCTTGGTGTGATTCTGGAGTCAGATCTGAGTTTCAGTCGTCATGTCAAAGCAGTAAGTAAATCAGCATACTATCATCTCAAAAACATTGCTTTGTTTCCAGTGAGAACTTAGAGAAACTTGTTCATGCTTTTATCAGCAGCAGGATGGATTACTGTAACGGACTCCTCACTGGCCTTCACAAAAAGACAGTCAGACAGTTGCAGCTCATCCAGAACGCTGCTGCCAGGATTCTGACCAGAACCAGAAAATCAGAGCACATCACACTGCCACCTCAGCACTGGCTCCCAGTTACATTCAGAATAGATTTTAAAGTATTATCACTTGTCTATAAATCACTAAATGGCCTAGGACCTCAATACATTACAGATATGCTCACTGAATACAAACCCAACAGATCCCTCAGATCTTTAGGATCAAATAAACTAGAAATTCCAAGAGTTCAGTTAAAGCAGGGTGAATCCACCTTCAGCTACTAACAGCGCCCCCCCCCCGATGCTGGAATCAGCTTTAAGAAATGATCAGATGTGCTCAAACATTAGGTACAATCAAATCCAGACTTAAAACACATCCGTTTAGCTGTGCCTTTACTGAATAAGCACTGTGCTACGTCCCACAGATCGCACTATTATGTCTTTTTCATTCCTTTAAAACCCTTTTTAACACATTTTAATCTGTTTTAATAATTTTTATTCTTATTTCTTATGCTTGTTTTTTTTATTCTTGTTCATGTAAAGCACTTTGAATTACCATTGTGTATGAAATGTGCTATATAAATAAACGTGCCTTGCTTAAATATGTAATCAGCCAATCACAACACGCACTGTTAAAAGCCATTTACTTCATTTAAAGTGAGTAAAACTGTTGCCTTAAAAGCAACAACTTGACTTTATAAAAAAAGAAGTAAGCCTGTTGTAACTCGAAACTTTTAAGTTGACTTAATGTTTATAATTACGCATAGTTCATTTACTAAATTTTTTTATGTAAAGTCAACTAATCTCTTTTTTTTCACAGTGCAGCACCTCAGTGTATTTGAGTAAGTAGATTATCTGCAGTTATAACAGAAACATGGCAGAGAAAACAATTCAATAACGGTTTTATGCGCACACAGACTCTTCCACATATTTTTAGGTTGCCAGATTGCACACACACACACACACACACATAAACGTCAAAAAGTCAAAAAACATGTTGTGATGAGCATTCACATAAACACTTCAGAATGTCCACTATGGTTTCTGCACTATTCAAGGGTATAGGGGCGATTTCGGATACAGCCTAGTTTATTCAGTGGTTGCCTATTATGTTCACCTGTGCCTTGTTTGGTTGCTTATTCACTTGTGTTTGCGTGCTTAGAAATCCCAGTTTCTGAATGATATCTTCTGAATTTGTACAGTTTGTGTACTTCTCCTCAAACCTTTATTCCTTCTTCTCTCTGGATGTTGCTGTGTTTTGGCCCAGACGTGACTCAAGAGGATTGCTAATGAATTCCTCTGGATCTTTAGGAGTGTCGTCAAGTCTTTCTCAAGTGTACACTACCTGACAAAAGTCTTGTCGCCTATCCAAGTTTTAGGAACAACAAATAATAACTTGACTTCTAGTTGATCATTTGGTGTCAGAAGTGGCTTATATGAAAGGCAAAGGCCTCTAGATCACGCTCATTTTACCAAAATAAAATATGATCATGCCTTGATTTTTAATTATTTAATTAGGACAGTAAGGTCTGACTTTGCTTAGACAAAAGTCTTGTCACTGAACAGAAATAATGTACAGTATTGAATATAAAGTAATGGTGCAGTGGAAAAAGAATGAATATTGTGTATGACTCCCATCAGCTTGGAGGACTGCATCCATACATCTCTGCAATGACTCAAATCACTTATTAATAAAGTCATCTGGAATGGCAAAGAAAGTGTTCTTGCAGGACTCCCAGAGTTCATCAAGATTCTTTGGATTCATCTTCAATGCCTCCTCCTTCATCTTACACCAGACATGCTCAATAATGTTCATGTCTGGTGACTGGGCTGGCCAATCCTGGAGCACCTTGACCTTCTTTGCTTTCAGGAACTTTGATGTGGAGGCTGAAGTATGAGAAGGAGCGCTATCCTGCTGAAGAATTTACCCTCTCCTGTGGTTTGTAATGTAATGGGCAGCACAAATGTCTTGATACCTCAGGCTGTTGATGTTGCCATCCACTCTGCAGATCTCTCGCACGCCCCCATACTGAATGTAACCCCAAACCATGATTTTTCCTTCACCAAACTTGACTGATTTCTGTGAGAATCTTGGGTCCATGCGGGTTCCAATAGGTCTTCTGCAGTATTTGTGATGATTGGGATGCAGTTCAACAGATGATTCATGGGAAAAATCTACCTTCTGCCACTTTTGCAAATGATCAACTAGAAGTCAAGATATTATTTGTTGCTCTTACAACTGAGATCGACGACAAGACTTTGTCAGGTAGTGTATTCAGAGTCCTGATCAATAAGTAAATGAATAAAAAATACTAAAAGAAGCGAGTTACATACTTGAAAGGTTACAAGTTAGAGCACCAATTAATATTCACAAGTGAGCATAATTAAATGAGAAAACTCATGTGTATTGGTATATCGGATCCATGCATTAACTCTTAAAGGGCACCTATTTTACCCCTTTTTCCAGATTTAATACAAGTCTTTTGTGTCTCCAGAATGTGTCTGTAAAGTTTCAGCTCAAAACACCCATCAGATTATTTATTAGACCTTTCAGAATATTGGATTTTTCTGCTCTGAACACATTGTAGCTGTTTTTGTGGACTGTGCCTTTAATGCTGGTCCTCCCCGCCCACCGTTCCCACGTGCCTGTCAGAGTGTGCCTCAGTCTCTGCCTCCGCTGTGTCAGATAAACTGACAGACATGAAGCAGATCTCACGTAACGTTTGTGAGAAATATTACAGTAAGAACTTTCCCAATGATTATTTGATGTATTTGTTGTGGAGTTAATTCAAGCCTTTCTGCGATGAGTCACACACAATGTCGTTACAAAGTTCACGCACACGCACACAGTTAACGTTCACAACCCGGGATTGAAGCGTCTTCTTTTATAATTGTGCTGACACGCGGCTGTGGTGATGAAGTAAAGCTGAAGTAAATCGCTGTAATTCAGTACAAACATGCACTGTTTTAAACACGTGTTAAACTTGTAAAACTCACTCTTGATCACATTTGATGATGATTGATGATCACAGAGAGATGAACAGATCTTTTATTCCCGGTTGCTTTGCGCACGTCCTGTCTTGTTGATATGATTATACACGTTACTACGGAGACATGTTAATACGCAGCTGTCAATCATTTCGGTGGGCGGGGAAACCGCACTCCTACGTCACGTTGCGGTCGGCCTCAAAATGGGAGGGATTTGGATGCTATTTTAACGTCAGGAAATTTAAAAAAAGAGACTTATTGTCGTTTTTATCACTCCAGTATGACTGTGGACACACTATACCTACACACAGTTCTGTCCAAACAGCTTACAAAAGAGGATTTTCATCATAGGTGCCCTTTAAAATAACCACAGCTGTTCATCAGAAAGCACAAAACAGAAAATCCCTTCACTGAGGAACTTGTGCAACATTTGATAATGACAACTTTAATTGTGTAAAACATTATTTACTTCAATAATAAATTAATAAGCAAACAACGAAACAAATAAATTTGTATATTTTTATTGCAAATCATACATGAACATAAAATAAACACTAGAACGGGACAATAATTTAAGCATTACATAAACAATGACACGATTCCACAGGTTAACCTGACTGGAGAAATGCAAACACACAAAATAAAGCTGAAATCCCTTACAGACGTCACATGGCTGGATGAACGTGGAGTGTGTGATTGTCTCTGTGTGTGTGCGCAGAGTCAAGGCACTGTGGGTAATATACTGTGTTCATCATCCCTGATCAGTCCACTTCCGTCAGGCCACACGGCCGTCTGAACTCCTGCCCTCGCTCGTGGATCCACTTGTTTGAAACTGGAAAACAAGAGGAAATTGTAAGGTGTGTGAACATCTGATGCGCTTAACCTAATTTTAAGCCGTGTTCATTTCATATTCAGTTATGTAACAGAAGTAGTGTTTGTTTAATGCCACATCAGCAATTCATGGTTACTTTAAAGCAAGATCACAATGATTCACCCTCCAGTGAATTTCTTTCTTCATCAAATATTTAGCAAATGATGTTGAACAGATTCAGGAATTTTTCACAGTATTTCCTATAATATTTTTTCTTCTGAAGAAAGTATTATTTGTTTTATTTCGGCTAGAATGAAAGCAATTGTAAATTAGTTTTAAAGCATTTTAAGGTCAATATTATTAACCCCCTTAAGCAATATTTTGTTTTCGATTGTCTCCAGAACAAACCACTGTTATACAATGACTTGCCTAATTACCCTAACTTGCCTAATGAACCTAGTGAAGCCTTTAAATGTCACTTTAAGCTGTATAGAAGTGTCTTGAAAAATATCTAGTCAAATATTATGTGCTGTCATCATGGCAAAGATAAAAGAAATCAGTTATTAGAAATGAGTTATCAAAACTATCATGTTCAGAGATGTCTTCTCTCCGTTAAACAGAAATTGGGCAAATAATATTCAGGAGGGCTAATAATTCTGACTTCAACTGTATATGTTCATTCATTCATTCATTCATTTTCTTTTCGGCTTAGTCCCTTTATTAATCTGGGGTCGCCACAGCGGAATGAACCGCCAACTTATCCAGCATATGTTTTATGCAGCGGATGCCCTTCCAGCTGCAACCCATCACTGGGAAACATTCATACACACTCATTCACACACATACACTACGAACAATTTTAGTCTACCCAATTCACCTATACCGCATGTCTTTGGACTTGTGGGGGAAACCGGAGCACCCGGAGGAAACCCACGCGAACACGGGGAGAACATGCAAACTCCACACAGAAATGCCAACTGACCCAGCCGAGGCTCGAACCAGCGACCTTCTTGCTGTGAGGCGAACGTGCTACCCACTGCGCCACCGCGTCGCCCAACTGTATATATATATATATATATATATTGTTAACTGCCCCTAACTACCAATTGAAATGACTATATTGTAAAATATATTGTTATCGTGGAATGAAATGACTCATTTTTGTCAATTACAGATGTTACGTGGGTCTGTGGTTTTTTGGTTTGTTTTTGGTATGGTTGTGTGCTTTCTGCGCTTGTCTGAGTTTTAGGTGGAGTTTGTGAACGGCTTGTCCAGATTGGATGACGCCGGTGACGTCATTGGGATTCCTCGTATATAAGGCTGACGGCAATGGCGGCTCAGCGTCTCTCTCTCACACTCCCTCTCACGCTGTCTGGATGGTGGTGCTTTGCGCATGCCAGGATCACTCCGCATAGCGCTCTTTTCAATGTTATGGTTTTGTTAACTTTTGATCCTTTAGCATTCTTAATGTGTTAACTATTTTGCTTCGTTTGTTTATTTTGATACTTTGTTTATTTTTGTAGCAGGTAGTCAGGCCCGTAGCCAGGGGGGGTTCGGAAGACCCACCCCTCACTGACAAAGGTCCAGAATTTGTCCCATATGAGCTCATTTGTCCTATTGTGAAAATAACCAATCGAAAAAGGCTTTAAGACCAAGCGGAAACCTCTGCTTCGGTGGGACTTCAGCTAATCAGTTTTGGCCAGTGCTAACAAATATTTTCATTTTACAATCTGATGTAAGTGAAGTCATATTTCGCTGCTGTATTGTTTTTAAATAAAGAATTAATTTATTAATTTATTCTAAATTTTGGACCTTACTCTTGAAACAAAAAAAATGAACAATAAAAAGGTGTGAAGCACCAAAAGCAGACCATATTAAAATTAATTTGAATACTATTTTGGCTATTGTTGTTATCCATGAGGGGCTGCACATTGGCGCAGTGGGTAGCACGTTCGCCTCACAGCAAGAAGGTCGCTGGTTCGAGCCTCGGCTGGGTCAGTTGCCGTTTCTGTGTGGAGTTTGCATGTTCTCCCCGTGTTCGCGTGGGTTTCCTCCGGGTGCTCCGGTTTCCCCCACAGGTCCAAAGACATGCGCTATAGGTGAATTGGGTAAGCTAAATTGTCCGTAGTGTATGTGTGTGAATGAGTGTATATGGATGTTTCCCAGTACTGGGCTGCAGCTGGAAGGGCATCCGCTGCGTAAAACATATGCTGGATAAGTTGGCGGTTCATTCCGCTGTGGCGACCCCTGATTAATAAAGGGACTAAGCCGAAAAGAAAATGAATGAATGAATGTTATCCATGAATTTTCAATACTTTTTGTACTTTTTTAAAAGAGAGGCTAGAAAAATTGTGACGCTCTACATTATTATTATTATTATTATTATTATGTTTTCATTAAATTTTTTTATTCAAATGCCAAATTGTGACTGAGGAAAGTCGAATGTGCCGGCCAGTTTGTTGCCTAATAAATGACAATAGGCCACAGTTTTTTTAATGTAAAACTTTAACAGATTCCTATTTTTTTTCTAATGATATATGATGTAAGACATTTGTATTTTAAATGAAGTATTAAGTTTTTTTTTTATTAAAGTATTTTTAATATTTCTTTACTCTAAATCTTTAGGAAATATTTTTGGTACATCAAAAAGTGTGGTTATGATGACCGACAAGCTAATCCAGCTAAAAACTGTGTTTAAAATGTCACTAAAATGCAGTATTTAAATCTCATAATTAAATAGAAAATGAGGCGTATAACTGCAAAAAGGTCCACTTTTTGAGAAAAAAGAACCACCCCTTTCACCAGGCTGCCTACGGGCCTGTAGTGGATATTAATTTTCATAGTCACGTTTTGTTATTTATTTAGTTCAGCAAAGGGAAGCAGTGGCCCGGAAGACTCACCTGCTTTTATTCTTTTTCATGGGAGCTAGGTAAGATCTCTCCTGGAAGAACAGCTATAGTCAGGGAACTGTTTTGTTTAGCTGCCCCACCCGTCTACGGTTATTTGTTAATGATTTTTTGTCTCTTCTTTTGAAAGTTGATTTAATGAGATTAAAAAGATATTGGCCCGGACGTCAATCTGTCATATTCAAGCATCTGTGTCTTTCATATGTTTGGCTCAAATCCTGATTTCATTAGTCGAGCCAGTTTTGGATTTTGGGCCGTAACAACAGAATTTTGGTCATATTGCACACCCCTAGTAGATGTTAATCTGTAGTTCAAATGTGTTTGGTGCACTTACCCCATTTACTGCCTACTAGCACAGGACAGGCTGCATGTCTCGTCCTGTAGTCTCCTTCTCCACTTCTAAAGAGATTGTACCAGAACACTGCTGTTCCCTGCAGAAGAATGAGGATCTGATTTACAGCAGGACTCTTAAAGTGCTACATTTTTATCTGGACACTGTACACTAATGTAGAATATCTGTGGATCTGAGTGACTGGTGGTCAATACCATTACAATATATTAAAGGGGACCTATTATGCAAAAATCACTTTTCAAAGGGGTTTAAACACAGTTGTGTGGCAGCAGTGTGTGAGAATAACCAGCTTCTAATGGTCAACATGAATTAATTGTATTGTTTATAATCAGACTTGATAAAAACAGTCTGCAGAAACACTTTGATTGACATTCTCCCTTTGTACGTGTCATCAGAGGGGGAAAGCCCCGCCCACTAGTGACCATCTCTCCCTCATTAGCATAGGACGTTTGTCTTGTCATTGAAACTGCCACAATGCTGACACACAGGCATTTATAGCTCCGCCCTCTTTTGAAAAGAGCACAATCTCACTTGAATTTAAAGCGACAGTCACCAAAACAGCATAATTTTGTGATCAAAGCCTAAAAGAGGCAGATATAAAGAGTTATAAAACGTTATTTGTTTGATATTTTGAGCCGAAACTTCACATACACACTTTAGGGACATCAGAGACTTATTTTACATCACGTAAAAAGGGGCATAACAGGTCCCCTTTAAGTCCATTAGATTTTTTTAGGTGTAACACATAACCTCAATATATTATAGAGGCAATAGATGAATAAAGAGTGTCTGTACCTTCCTGGGCCAAACAGAAGCACCAAAGTCAGGGAAAACAGTCGCTCCGCCGGCTTCAACATCACTCATCTGTAATAGAGAATCAGTATTAATATACACTTTTCGTCTGAGAGCGGTACAAGATAGCATGTTATCAGTGTTACAGAAATTTCAGGAGGATTTAAAGTATAGTGCAGAAAAATGATTAAAATCGGTGAAGTCAAATTTTTTACGATTACAAACAGCTTTTCACAGTGCAAGTAAAAAAAAAAAGTAAAAGACGAAGTAAAAAAAATCAGCAAAGAAAATGCAGAGAGAGTGCTGAAGCAAGAGAATCATCTCTACTTGTGTCCATTTATTTTCTCATTTCTAAACGTCAGCGAAAGCACACACTACTGTATATAGTATGATAAACAGCACGGAAACTGCTCTTACTAACATCACTAATGACCTTCTTATGGCAGCTGATTCTGGACTAATATCTATTCTCATTCTCCTCGACCTGAGTGCGGCCTTTGACACCATTTGTCACAGCACCCTCATCAATAGACTATCTTCTCTTGGCATCACCAATATCCCACTTGACTGGTTTAAATCTTATCTCTCTGGTCGTACTCAGTTCATTCAACTCAAATCATTCACTTCTCAGCATTTTACAGTTTCTTCGGGTATACCCCAGGGCTCAGTCCTGGGGCCCCTGCTTTTTATCATCTATCTCCTCCCCCTTGGTAATATTCTCCGTAAATATAATATACAGTTCCACTGCTATGCAGATGACACCCAGCTCTATCTCTCTGGCAAACCCTCTTCTTGTTTTCCACCTTCATCCCTTACAGTTTGCTTAGCAGAAATCAAATCTTGGCTCTCTCTTAATTTTCTCAAATTAAATAGCGCAAAAACTGAGGTTTTGCTTGTTGGTACCAAATCAACACTCTCCAAAACTGACAGCTTTTCTATTTCTATCGATGACTGTTCCATTTATCCCTCTAAACAGGTCAAGAGTCTGGGTGTCATCCTTGATAGCACCCTATCCTTTGATTCGCACATCAATAACATCACCCGGTCTGCTTACTTCCACCTACGTAACATTAACCGACTCCGCCCTTCTCTTACCTCTCATGCCACTGCTGTTCTTGTCCACAGCCTTGTCACATTTCGTTTAGACTACTGCAACTCCCTTCTCTTTGGTCTTACTCTTAAATCCCTCCGTAAACTTCAGTTGGTCCAGAACTCAGCTGCCCGCATCATCACCAGAACCCCTTCTTCTCATCATATCACCCCTGTCCTGCAGCAGCTTCACTGGTTACCAGTTCATTTTCGAATTGATTTTAAAGTTTTGCTGTTAACATTTAAAGCCATCCACAATCTCGCCCCTCCATATTTGTCTGCCCTCATTCACATTGCTGCTCCCTCTCGCACCCTGAGATCTTCTTCCTCCCTCCACTTGTCTGTTCCTTCTGCTCGTCTATCGTCCATGGGCAGCAGAGCATTCAGCCACTCTGCTCCCCGGCTTTGGAACTCACTACCACCTGCCATCAGAAACATTGACTCCCTTACATTATTCAAAACAAGACTCAAAACTCACTTATTTAAGGTGGCTTTTAATACTTAATTGTATCTTGTATACTTTTATATTATTTCTCTTGTCGTTTTATTGCTCTTGTTTTATTGTACGGTGTCCTTGAGTTGCCAGAAAGGCGCCTTCAAATAAAATGTATTATTATTATTATTATTATTATTATAAACAATATATGTACATCTGAATTCATAGTATTAGAATTAACCGTTGACAAGAAGAAATACAAATTTCGTACCAATTTCACAGTGTGTGGATTTATATTTTACTATCCCTATTTTTCATTCATTCATTTTGTTTCAGCTTAGTCCTTTATTTATCAGGGGTCACCCCAGCGGAATGAACCGTCAACTATTCCAGCATATGCTTTACGCAACGGATGCCCTTCCAGCCACAACCCAGTACTGAGAAACACCCATACACACTCGCATTCACACACACACACACTCATACACTACGGCCAATTTTGTTTATGCAATTCACCTATAGCGCATGTCTTTGGACTGTGGGGGAAACCGGAGCACCCGGAGAAAACCCACGCCAACACAGGGAGAACAGCCAATCAGAAGATGGGTGCACTGTGGTCATAAAGGGATAGACATGGCCAGCAACAATACTTAGGTAGGCTGTGGCGTTGACACAATGCTCAATTGGTACTAATGGGCCCAAAGTGTGCCAAGAAAATATCCCCCACACCATTACACCACCACCACCAGCCTGAACCGTTGATACAAGGCAGGATGGATCCATGCTTTCATGCTGTTGACGCCAAATTCTGACCCGACCATCCGAATGTCGCAGCAGAAATCGAGACTCATCAGACCAGGCAACGTTTTTCCAATCTTCTATTGTCCAATTTTGGTGAGCCTGTGTGAATTGTAGCCTCAGTTTCCTGTTCATAGCTGACAGGAGTGGCACCCGGTGTGGTCTTCTGCTGCTGTAGCCCATCCGCCTCAAGGTTGGACGTGTTGTGCGTTCAGAGATGCTCTTCTGCAGACCTCGGTTGTAACGAGTGGTTATTTGAGTTACTGTTGCCTTTCTATCAGCT
>CAIGQV010018552.1:3824839-3849032 GCA_903798115.1 Danio jaintianensis
TTCTGAAATACTCAGACCAGCCCGTCTGGCACCAACAACCATGCCACATTCAAAGTCACTTAAATCCCCTTTCTTCCCCATTCTGATGCTCGGTTTGAACTCCAGCAGATCGTCTTGACCATGTCTACATGCCTAAAGGTATTGAGTTGCTGCCATGTGATTGGCTGATTATAAATTTGCGCTAACGAGCAGTTGGACAGGTGTACCTAATAAAGTGGCCGGTGAGTGTATAATATATATATATTTTATGATTTATTTTTTATTTTTCTTCAACTCTTTCTAGATTCTTGTTTAGTTGTTTTTTATATCCAATGTAGAAAAATCCAAATCCAATAAAATCAACAAAAAAATTTTTTTATTAATTAATCAATCAGTAGGTTTTGTCCACATTTCACTCAAATCTAGTTACTCCACATAGTTGTTGAGCTCATTTACCTGCTTGCTTTCTCGTATTTGTGGCACTGGTGTGGATGTGGAGTGTTCATGTGGATATTATTAACCCAAAACACAAAATCACACATGAGCAGATATGAGCTCTGGGACGGAGCACCACAATATACACATACTTACATAATTTAAATAAGTAGCCACACGATTTCCAGTGCCTAATGATTTGAAAGCATCAGGTTCATCTTTCTATGAAGATAAAAATGTGTAGAGTAAAGACAGGCAAAGAGGCGAGAAAGGCACACACATGTACTTACATAGTTCAGATAGGTGGCAAGTCTATTTCCGTCAACCTTGAGGTTGCTGTCAAAAGGACGCTGCAACAGACGTGTGTAACTATTAAACCAGATTGAAGTGCAGCAGTGGACAAAACATCCACCTCTGATGTTACGTTACAGTTGAAGTCAGAATTATTAGCCCCCTATATACATTTTTTCCCCAATTTCTGTTTAATGGAAATAATTATTATTTTTTTAGCAAAATTCTAAACATGATAGTTTTGATAACTCATTTCTAATAACTGATTTCTTTGCCATGATGACAGCACATCATATTTGACTAGATATTTTTCAAGATACTAGTATTCAGCTTAAAGTGACATTTAAAAGCTTAACTAGGTTAATTAGGCGAGTTAGGGTAATTAGGCAAATCATTGTACAATGATGATTTGTTCTGTAGACTATCGAAAAAATATATTGCTTAAGGGAGCTAACTGTGGCAGAGGAAGTCGGAAGTCATTAATTTTCAATGGGAGCCGGCGGGGATAAGCAACGAGGAGCGGCATGGCGCATCTTCGCCGGTGTGGGCGTCGAGGAGAGTTAAAATCAAGTCAACTTTATGGTAATGAGCAATAGATATTTACATTAGATGTCGCCTACGCTGTTGTTGCCTATTGGAAGGAATGGGCCAGTAGAGCCGCCATTTTAGTACAGGGAAGTGCTCCTTTGAAATGAATGCGGGACCAAGGTGCAGTGGAGGACTGGCCATCCAGAGCCAGAGATATACACATATATACATATATCTATGATCGGGAGTTTTCCCCGGTGGTCAGTATGCAAATTTTTTTTTTATTACGAAAATTATAATTTTACATCACTTTTCTACATCGATGGATACGTGACCGCACGGGCATTGCTGATAAAGTGTGTGTTTGTGTGCATGGAAATGTATTATCCTCCCTCCCTGTTAAATTTGGTCTAATCCGTGTCCTGAAACACACCCCCTCTCCTGCTTTCACTTCTCATTCTAACGGAGGGAACGATTCGTTTGTGAATGAATCCCCGTTATGAACGACTCGTTCACTTAGCCCACAATAATACAAGTTTCTGGCACCGCAACACCTTGTTGTCATATTTCATTTACATTGTCTGCTGATTTTAATCAACAAAACTAGCATAAGCCTAGAATTTAGTGTGAGTTGGTGCTACTTTGCCTTATGATCAGTGCAGTAAGTGATTGTATTATCATCGTAAAAGTTCGTAACATACAAAAACGTAAAAAGCAAAATCTTACCTATGAAATGTTCTGCCTTTGTGCTGTTTTCTTTGTTTGCTCGTTACTACACCCGTAAGCAGCGCTAAAGTCCAGCATCTTCAGATTGTAACACTGTCTTGACTAGTGCGGTTGAATGACATTTGTCCTGGGAGCACTGTACAAATGTGGCGGCGCTATTGACGCATGCTCAGGGTCCGCATGCGATATCTAGTGTATATATCTATGGTAATGAGCTATGACGCAGTTCAGCGGCAAGCAATCGGAATGTAGAAATCCACCGCTTGAGAGTCGGTTCCGATCACAACTGTTCCCAAGGGTTTGATTATTGCGGTCACCAGATTTCCAATTATTGTATATATGTTTTCTAACATGGACATGAATAAAAAAAGTTACTGCCGAGTTACTGATGTGCATTAATGTTATATATATATATATATATAACAATACAAAACAGTATTGCTGCTTCAGAATATTTCAGACATATGGACACATATTGGATAAGTGGAGCAAAGCCACAGCACACGCAATAACTTGATCTCCCATAGTTAAATTAATTTGATAAAAAGCGTGCAACATTTTCACACTAGAAAGCATGATTTTTATGCGGGATTGTAAGTGATTTGCTGATATTCTGCAACAGCTCCTTTAAATACGAGATCAATGTAGCAAATGTTGACGCTCTTGTCGTCTTCTGTGTGAACGCACAGTAATAATATTGACCTTAAAATGGTTTTTAAAAAATAAAAACTGCTTTCATTCTAGCTGAAATAAAGCAAATAAGACTTTCTCCAGAAGAAAAAATATTACAGGAAATACTGTGAAAAATTCCTGAATCTGTTAAACATCATTTGGGAAACATTCGATAAAGAAGAAAAAGAAATTCTCAGAATTCTGACTTCAACGGTACACTGACAACAGAAAAGCTGAGAGCTGGCTGTCAACTCAATCTATAATCATGTTTTATATAATCAGTAGTCCAGTTGTTTTATATGTAGTCCAGTTGTTTATATGAGAGATGCTGGAACTTTTATTAAAGTTGAAATGATTGAAGCAAGTGTACTCACATTAGGCTGTCCAAACTGTGCCCAGGTGCAATTCCTGGTTCGTTTGACTTACGTTCGTTCGTTTGAGTGCGGTTTGGTTGGGCTTTGGGACGGTACACTTGTAGTGTGAGTGCAAAGCGTGCCTGAGCACGAAACTGAAGACGCGACGTCACTTTTAAGCACTGTTACATATGGATTCATTAATCATTCTTACTTTTCAGTGAACACGAACTGTCATAGTTTATTAAAAATGAAACCCCTCGCTGCACGTCAGCTGCATCTTCAGCAAACCTCCTAATACCTGCAGTATTAATAAAATTATGAAAATTTTCGAGTGTCAAAAGTGTTGGATCTGTTCAGCAAAAGATTTGACTTTGTGTCATCGATTCACAAACGACTTAAAATAATACAAAACGATATAACTAAAGCAATGTTCACTGTGCTGAGCGAGAGCGCTTCTTTTCTGTTAAACTGAACAGTCGCATCATCGATGTCGTAAGCGTGCTCCGGTTCGGAAGATAAAATACAGTGTGAGTGCAGGCCGAGGGGGAGAGGGGAGGGGGGACAATCGAGCTTGGGCACAGTTCAAGACAACCGTGCCTAGTGTGAGTATGCCATTAAAGGCTGGTGCACACAAAGCCTTAAAATGCATTAAAATTTTGCGCCATTTCTTTGATCGTTTTGCTAATTTATGCAATTATATTATATATCGTATTTGTAATTTATATAAATGAAACACTGAGAGAAACAAAACTGAGAGGCTGTGCGTTTAATCAAAATTCAATTACAATTTAGATTTTTGGCCTCCAATCATTATGAAAAAAACATTAATTGAGATAAAACAGTTATTGCATCAAAGCAATCTGTATTTGTTCCTCCTCAAAGCTCATGTGGAAATCGGTGAAATAATGTAATAATGTTTAGTGAAAAGAGCTTAGTTATTATTAACATAAACCCTTGTTTATTACATAATAAATGAACATAGAAAGTTCAGAACGAAAAGGCATGTCTAACTGTAAGTCAGAACACTTAAAGTGACAGCGTGCTATATTCCTGACTGTGTTTATCATCATTAATCAAACAACAAAAGACGCGCACAAAATCACTCACTGAGAGAAACAGAGAGATACAATAGTTAATCATATTTGGAAATGAAACCCATCGTTTGAAAATAAATGCTAAGTCATCAGTGTGGTTTGATGTGCGGGAAATATGCGGTAATGTTAATAATTTGCAAACTCCACAACTTTTTGCGACATTTGCTTGATTTGACGTTAAATTTAGCAAGCGTATAACCACGATATCCTGGAGGGTCTGTAAAGCGTTCCCATTTTCACCAACAAATTACAATCACTCAATAAACTTCAAATGAAATGATCAGAAAATGTATTACCACCAGCAATAAACTATGTATACGCTGATTTACAGCACATTTTAAATAGATTTTTTGACATCAAGTGACACACTGTATCCTAAACACATTATTAAAAACATATGATTTCATATTTAGATTGAGATTTATTGCCACATCAGCAACTTATGGCTATTTCATGGCTAGATCGTGATAGATCAAAACAGTCATAATTCAATAAGTGATTATACAAAAAACAACGTTTTCATTTAGACTGAGATGGTTATTTTTTAATAGTAGTGTTATTATTTTTTTAGAATGTGCATGTTTTTTAGAATTATTATTATTATTAGTTATTATTCTTTGTAATAATAACACGTATTTAAAAAATAATTATAACACTAATATTATTTTTAATAATAGTGTTGTTATTATTATTTTTAATAATACTATTATTATTTGTTATTATAATAATAATGTTATTATTAAAATAGTTATTATTTTAATAATAGTGTTTTTTTATTTATTATTTTATAATAACACTGTTATTATTTGCTAATAATAATAATAATAATAATAATAATATTAAAAATAGTGTTATTATTTTTAATAGTAGTGTTATTATTTTTTATAATGTATTATTTTATTATTATTATTGCTATTATTATTTGTAATAATAATAACAACACTTATTTAAAAAATAATTATAACACTAATATTATTTTTAATAGTGTTGTTATTATTATTATTATTAATAATACTATTATTATTTGTTATAATAATAATAATAATAATGTTATTATTAAAAATAGTTATTATTATTTTTAATAATAGTGTTATTATTATTTTTAATAATAATTATTATTTGTTAATAATAATAATAATAATAACACTATTATTAAACAAATAACACTATTATTAAAAATAATAACACTTATTAAAAATAATGTAATATTTTTAATAATAATAATAATAATGACACTATTATTTTTAAATAATAATAGTATTATTATTATTTTAGTTTTTTTTAATACAGACTCCAGAAGGCATTTTAACACCTTCATGTTTGCAAATTACAGTAAATAAACCTCGTCAATCATTAAGACTCTTTGTGACTGGCTGAAGTTTAGAGCTAAATAACTTAACATACATGTCACTGTATTTCTTAGTCTTTAATTCAAGACCGGAACAATCCACATCACATAAAATATGGATAAATATAAGAAATACATATATGTGTGTCAAATGATGCCAATATATATATGCCAATACATTTGTAAATAAAAACTGTCACTTACTACATTTCTTCACAAATATCATGTCTCAGAATTAAAATAATGATGGCGTTCAAGCACAACGATCTTACCCTTGAGAAATCATAATGTGGTTCATATTGACCCCCGACGCCATAGTTCGCAACCTAAGATGCAACAGAATTCATAAGATTAACTTCGGTCACAAAATCAAAACAAATCAGTATTTGCATAAGCACACACTGTAAAAAATGCAAGGTTCCACATGATTCCTTCATACTGTCCCAACACAAATCAATTAAGTTATCTTAACTGTTTTAACAAATGTAAGTGGATTGAACATAAAACATTTAAGTTGTCCCAAAAATTTAAGAATTGAACTTAAGCAAGCTGCTAAAATATTTCTTTTGAGTGAAATGCACATCAAATTAAATCACGTGACTATAATTAGTATACCGTTCACCTTAATGCAATCATCTTATTCATTGTACTCAATTGATTTGTGCTCTCTATACTAGGCCTGTCACAATAATCAATATATGGACTTATCGCACCACACACGGACATGACCTCAATCAGTTTTGGTGATGCAATATATATCGGCCATACATAAAAACCAATTCTAGCAACATTTTAGCTGATCTCTATCTCTATTGGAGGTGTCAGTGTCAGTATAGTTAAAAAACACTATAGTATTTACTATAAATTACTATAGTATATTTTCATGTGGGTGTCTGACAGCTGAAAATAGATCTGGTAGCAGATATCGCAGCCTCGATTACTTTTTACCTGCACTTTATGTTAACATTTATTATTATTTATTTAGGATATGCGTTTTCACATTCTGATTCCAAT
Source organism: Danio jaintianensis (assembly GCA_903798115.1). NCBI lineage: Eukaryota > Metazoa > Chordata > Actinopteri > Cypriniformes > Danionidae > Danio > Danio jaintianensis. The sequence goes on from CAIGQV010018552.1 coordinate 3,831,283, forward strand.
GCCTCATTATTAAACTGACTATAATTAAATGAAATATTCTTAAGAGTAAAATATGATGTGTTCTTTGGAAGAGTGTACTTGCATTGTGATATTATATTGTCCTTTTGCCATTATATAATGAGTGGCATAAAATGGTCTTAAAATGACAATAATATCGTTTATCGCAATATATTTACATGCAATATATCGTACAACAAAAAATAGATATCGTGACAGGCCTATTGTATACTGCTAATTAAAATTGTTCGTTGAGAAATGTTTAGTACAGTGGTCCCTCGCTATAACGCGGCCTCGCAGTTTCGTGGAATTTTTTTATGCAATTTTAAATGCTTTTTTTTTTTTCAGCGCATTGTGTTCTGCGTCCTGATTGGCTGTAGACCACTGTCAATCAATCTCCTCCGTGTCTCCTGTACAGTACAGAATGCGTTCAGATTAACAAATTAACATAAATCTTCAATCGCTAGCAATGTGAGCTCCAACAAGGATGCAAAAAGGGTTGTAACTGTCCGCAACAAGACCATCAAGGGAGTTGTAAACATAGGCTTATATCAGGGTACGCACACCGGCGCCGCAAGTTGGCAGCTGTCTGGGTTGCCCAGAACACTGTTCATATTTCTGCCACAGAGCACCATCTGAATAATTTCATTTTAAAGTGGTGGTCCACTACGATATCATATTTGAAACTTTAGTTGATGTGTAATGTAGCTGTGTGAACATAAACAACATCTCTGAATGTAATATGCTCAAAGTTCAATGCAAAGGGAGACATTGCCTTTTACAGAGTTAGCTTAGCAAAGCCTACAGTGAACATAGTTTGGGGACTATAAAAAAATACATCCGGGCTAGTGAGATCACAAGGGTTTTCGGTTATGCTCATACACCGTGCGCAGCAACGGGCCGTGGCCAGAGGCGCTGTAATGCTATAGCAGAGAAAGCTAAAATGCCATCCAAACGCTGCTATTCCCACAGAGCTTGTTCTGTTTCTGTATTTGGGCTTCCAAAGGACACGACACAAAGAGAGAAGTGCTTACAGTTTAATTTTAATGATGTTCCAGAGAATTATAAAAAAGATGTAACGCTAGCATTTGCCAAAGGAGAACTTCCAGAATCTCTCCCAGTTCAGTGCTGGATTCGGCTAAACACTCCTCCAACCGAAGGAGCTGTGGATTGTGAGCCACAACCTGTAAGTATTTTTATTTGTTAAAATTGATCTATTACATGCACAGTTTCTAGCGTTAACGGTATGTTGTAGCGAGGATGTAAACGAGGATGTAAACAACGGGAAATGCTGTTTGGCACCGTTACCAATTTAACTACAAATTCATATTTATCAGTCAAATCGCTGTAAACAGCCACAATCTTCAGCAGCGCTGCAGCGTCTCTCTATGTGTCTCTCTCTATGTGGCTGCTTTCCCTGCGTTCTACATCTCAAATAACCAACTCGCAAAAGATATGAGAATGTTTCATTTTACTTACACATGCTTATTCCGAATATATGTAAAATACACTTGTCAGATTTTATTTTAGAGAGCAGACGTGGGGTTCAGCTGTGTACTCTTCATTTTCTGTCAGATTCAGAACTGCAGAACTCAGAACTGATTCAGAACTGATTCAAACTGCTGCGGCTAACAGCTGCTCTGACTGTCTGTTTACAGTGAGCGCAGAAAGCGTGTGCTTGAAGGCGCATGACGCTTCCTGGTGACGTGGAGCCGATCCGCGAATCACAGCACATTATGTTAGCTGACCAATCAGAGCCTCTTGAGGGCGGGCCTTTCGGAGGAACTAGGAAATATGACAGTCGTTTTCATGTTAGCAGAGTAGCTGTATATAATCAAAGTAAGATATATGAAAAAATAACGTGATTTTTTACAACGTGATTTTCTACAAGTGAAGCATGAGCACACATTGCTTTGCATCTTATAAACACAACCAAGCCTTAAAAATACACCCCTTTAAATAACATGTGAATGTGTGCGTCTGGGTGTTACTTCCAACTGTCAGGTGCGCGGCACATCCGGTGTGCAACCCCTTTAAGGATGAAGTTTGCTTTAGCTTTGTGGATCAGTGACTGCAGAAAAAAGAACATTACGCTGGATGCCAACATTATCCACACAAAAGCTTAAAAGCTTCATGAACCCTTTGCTGACAGCGATCAATGTTTGCGCCTGACAACAGGTTTTGATCTTTGGTTTCATTCTGTAATACTGGACTTATTTTACTATGAAAGTTTGAACATGAGAGAAAAGTGTGAAAATGTTAATGCCTGTCTGAGAGAAGTGTATAAAGTGTGTAGTGTGGGGTTTTACAGCCTTAAAACATCTATAATAATTGTAAAAAATAAAGCGGACTACTTCGCAGATTTCGCCTATTGCGGGTTATTTTTAGAACGTAACTCCCACGAATGACGAGGGACCACTGTACACAGCTATATTGTTGTTTTAATGGTGATTTATACTATACGCACACACTATATTAGATGATATTATACTATCTTCAGATCAGTTATTTTGTGGATTATTTAGCATGAATGACCTGTAGTAGTTCTGCAGTGTCCACAGTTAATCCAGTGATGTCCTGTATTCTCTGATTGACCCGTGCGATCACTGGGTCATCTTCTTCTTCCAGCCACGCGCTGTATAGGGAAAACCGCACAATAATGCCAATGGTTGTAGGTTGTAGAATTATTATTAGTATTATGCAAAAAGATCTGCAATTTACATGCAACAAATCAAATACAAAATACCCAAGCTCAAGTTCAACTTTAAAGTCCGTTTTTTTTTTTTTTTTTTCGTATTGTGACGCAGAGAAACAGAATATTAAATGAGAAAACAGTGGGCGTGGCTTTGGTTTTTCTGCTGCAAGCTGATTGGATGTAGTAAAGTAGGCATTTCATACAGAAAGATCTGGAAAAGGGTTTGGGGAGAATTATTACAACCTAACAGACTCCTCCTGCTCACCATTTCTGTTTGTTGTCAAAACTGACAGCTGGAGGGGCGTGGTTAAGTGTGTTAGCCACGCCCACTACAATTTAACTGAAAACAAACAGGAAGTGCATTTTCAGATTTCAATTAAAGATTACAAGTGCAAACTATTTCATTTCTTATTAGTGACATGCACAGATGAATTGTTCACCATAAAACTAGCAATGTGAGCTAACAAAATCAATATGATTAGTTTTGATTTCATGTGGACTTTAAGGACAGCCAACATGATGAGTGTTAGGTAAGTTACTTCAGACTGTAATCAATTATTTCTTCTTAGAGCCAGACAGAATCTCCAGAATCATTCATTCATTCATTTTCTTTTCGGCTTAGTCCCTTTATTAATCAGGGGTCGCCACAGCGGAATGAACCGCTAACTTATCCAGAATACGTTTTACACAGCGGATGCCCTTCCAGCTGCAACCTAGTACTGGGAAACACCCATACACACTCATTCACACACACACTCATACACTACGACCAATTTAGTTCATCCAATTCACCTATAGCGCATGTGTTTGGACTGTGGGGGAAACCGGAGCACCCGGAGGAAACCCACGCCAACACGGGGAGAACATGCAAACTCCAAACAGAAATGCCAACTGACCCAGCTGGGACTCGAACCAGCAACCTTCTTGCTGTGAGGCCACAGTGCTAACCACTGAGTCACCGTGCAATGAATGAATGAATGAATGAATGATTACTGTTCACAACAATATTAAATGTGTTTTAAAATAAAATATATTGTGTTCAGCAGTAATCGCAATACCGTGATCTATTTTTATAACTACTGTGAACATGCACATCATCTTATATTGTGGTGGCGTCATTTCTACCATCATTTTGCCAGCCCTAGCTTTACAGCTTTTTTTTTGTATTTTGAAGGCAGATCTGAATGGCATTGAATGGTTTGCTGTATATGAGATCTGCTCACCTTTTGGAGACTCTATAATGTGCGACGGTCAGGACTCCAGTTTTGGGATCTCTCACTGTGGCCCTCGCAAGCTGCAGAAAACAACTCAACATCAGAAAGAACCAAAATAAAACCAAAACACACATGCATCTTATTCACAGCATCTCAGTCTCTCCATATTTCACAATGACTGGGCACCAGGAACTAGATTTTACATTTTATTTATATATTTATATATATACAGCTGAAGTCAGACTTATTAGCCCCCCTGTAGATTTTTTTCTCCCAATTTATGTTTAACGGAAAGAAGATTTTTTTCAACACATTTCTAAACATAATAGTTTTAATAACTCATTTCTAATAACTGATTTCTTTTATCTTTGCCATGATGACAGACAGCACATAATATTTGACTAGATATTTTTCAAGATACTAGTATTCAGCTTAAAGTGACATTTAAAGGCTTAAAGGTGCAGTATGTAAGTTTGAAACCCAGTGGTTGAACTAGGTATATCATTCCTGGATCAAAACACACACAAGCGCAGATTGTCAGATTGACGACCAACAAGAGCGAGTCTCGAGCCTAAAGGCTGATTTAAATCGTGTTCTAACTAAAAGCAACGGCACACGATAGAAGGAATATTTTCCATATTGAAAGGAGTTTTTGTCCTAACCAACACCTCGAATTGATATATTAGAAACGGCTTCTATTTCTCACAGGTGAACAACAGAAAACTGACAATGTTTACCTCAGGTACACCTCATGTGCTTTATTCAGTGTTAAATGCTAACAATGTGAGTTTGAATGCCATTTTACATGATATTTATTGCCATACTACTGAAAGCAGCAGCAGATAGTTCACCTCAGATCTTGAAAATAAAATAAACCGTTTGAAATTGAACTTTAGATCTGTGACTCAGTTCAAACCAACACATATCAGGGATTCAGCATCTACATTTAATAATGTTAAAGAGGTTTAATGTGTATTAATTATATTATAAACCTTACCATTTCGTGAGTGAGTGTATATTCTGTGCTTCTAAATGGCTGTATTTAAATTTCTGTGGTGTTTCGTCTGGTGCAAACAGCCAAATTGCTTATCACTGCGTATCTCGTCACGTAGCGTGTTGTTAAGACACGGGGTTACAATGTAACCTGCTCACCTAATGTTTATCTTCGTAATATTTATACTATTTGCTAAATAACTACCACCTCATGGTTTAACTCTGAATCTGCATCTCATTTCGGAGTCTGCTACTGTCCACCGGAGGTCGCATTTCGGTCACGGACGCATGCTTTGAGAGCCTTCCTGACTGAATGAATGAAATCCGCTGTTTTCCAACAAGGCAACCCGGGTGCTGAAATATAATTGGCTAAACTGGCATTGGGTGGGTTAAAAGAACCAAAACAAAGACAGCCGTTCCGGCACGTAACGCACATTTTCAAAGCAGAATATCTGACTTCAGCATTGTTTATCAGATAAACAAGTATGTTCACTTAGCATGTTTCTTATATATCTGCAAACATATTATGGTATTTATATGCTTTAGAAGAATCAAAAACTTACATCCATCACCTTTAACTAGGTTAATTAGGCAAGTCATTGCATAACAGTGGTTTGTTATGTAGACAATCGAAAATAAATATTGCTTAAGAGGGCTAAAAATATTAACCTTTAAATGGTTTTAAAAAAATTAAAAACTGCTTTTATTCTAGCCGAAATAAAACAAATAAGACTTTCTCCAGAAGAAAAAATATTATAGGAAATACTGTGAAAAATTCCTTGCTCTGTTAAATATCATTTGGGAAATATTTGAACAAGTAAAAAATATTGCACAGGAGGGCGAATAATTCTGAAATGATTATTTTTTTTTAATTTCTCAAGTGATGTTTAATAGAGATTTTTTTCCCAGACATTTTTAAGCATAATATTTGTAATAACTAATTTCTAATAACACATTGTGTCTTTGCCATGATGACAGTACATAATATTTGACTAGTTATTTTGCAAGAGAGCTTAAAGTGCAATTTAAAGGTTAACTAGGCAACAGTGGTTTGTTCTGTAGGCAATCTGCAAAAAAATTCATTAACATTATAACATTATAAAATTATTAATATTATTACCATATTGTAAGCATATGGTGCATTTCAGTGGTGAAAATGCACCACTTGTTCTTCTTTAGAAACTCAGAGATGTGGATTTGGATGTCAATTAAAGGTGCAGTATGTAAGTTTGACAGCCAGTGGTTTAACTAGGTATTGCACTCCTGGTTCAAAACACACGCAAGCGCAGGTTGCCAGATCGACGACATCAACAGAAGTGTGCCTGACTATTGAGCCTAAAGGCTGATTTAAGGCAACAGAGTCTAAATAAAAGCAACGGCACGCGATAGAAGGAATATTTTCCATATAGTTTTTGTCCTAACCAACATCTGAAATTTATATTTTAGAAACGGCTTCTATTTCTTGCAGCTGAACAACAGGATAAACTATGATCACCTCAGGTTCACCTCATGTGCTTTATTCAGTGTTAAATGCTAATAATGTGAGTTTGGATGCCATTTTACATGACATTTATTGCCGTACTACTGAAAGCAGCAGCAGATAGTTCACCTCAGATCTTGAAAATAAAATAAACCGCTTGAAATTGAACTTTAGAACTATGAAATAATGTAAACCAACACATATGATTCAGCATGTACATTTAATAATGTTAAAGAGGTTTAATATGTATTAATTTGATTATAAACCTTACCATTTCGTTGGAGTGCAGTGAGTGCACTATTCTGTGCCTCTGAATGGCTGTATATGAATGTTTCTGTGGTGTTTCGTCTGGTGCAAACAGCCAAAGTGCTTATCACTGCAAATCTCGTCACGTAGCGTGTTGTTGGGACACGGGGTTACAATGTAACCTGCTCACCTAATGTTTAAGTTCGTAATATTTATATTATTTGCTAATTAATAACCTCATGTGGAACTCTGAAACTGTGTCTCATTTCGGAGTCTGCTACTGTCCACCGGAGGTCGCATTTCGGTCACAGACGCATGCTTTGAGAGCCTTTCTGACTGAATGAATGAAATACGCAATTTTTCACCAAGGCAACCCGCGGTGCTGAAATATAATTGGCTAAACTGGCATTGGGAGGGTTAAATGACCAAAACAAAGACAGTTGTTCCGGCACGTAACGCACATTTTCAAAGCAGAATATCTGACTTCAGCATTGTTTTTCAGATAAACAAGAATGTTCGCTTAGCATGTTTCTTAAATATCTGCAAACATATTATGGTATTTTTATGCTTCAGAAGAGTCAAAAACGTACATACAGCACCTTTAAAACGCTACACAACCTTGGAATTTGCCCAAGATTTTTCATAAAAATATGAAACACAAAATGGAAACTTACATTTTTAAATTAAAGATTATTATTAAATTCTGATTTCAACTGTAGTTACCGCAATACTCAACAACAATGTCGCATATTGCATATTTTTTTACAGCATCGTAGCAGACTGACCTTGGGTGTGGCGATCTCCTTGATTTTCTGGATCTCCTCATCTGAAAGCGCCTCCAGAAAGCGCACGATGTGAGGACTGTCCCACTCGTCCTCCTCCTTCATGGGCTTCAGCAGCAGACGGGGATTTCGGTTTCCGTCCCGGTAGCGACAGAACAGCCGGCTCTGCCTCTTTGGAGTCTGCAGGAGATTAAGAGGAAATAAAAACAAACTTTATAACAACCTACAGTGCATTTAGGATGAATTAATTTAAATGTTAGATTAGAGCATAGCTGTCAAAGTCAATTCCTGGAGGGCCGCAGCTCTGCACAGTTTTGCTCCAACCCTAATCAAACACAGCTGATCCAAATAATCGAGGGTGTGCAAAAGAATCTTGAATTAGAAGAACTGTAAGGGGCAAATAATATCTGAAGTTAATGCTAAATGAAAGGGCGGCGCGGTGGCGCAGTGGGTAGCGCTGTCGCCTCACAGCAAGAAGTTCACTGGTTCGAGCCTCGGCTGGGTCAGTTGGCGTTTCTGTGTGGAGTTTGCATGTTCTCTCCGTGTTGGCGTGGGTTTCCTCCGGGTGCTCCGGTTTCCCCCACAAGTCCAAAGACATGTGGTATAGGTGAATTGGGTAAGCTAAATTGGCCATAGTGTATGAGTGTGTGTGAATGAGTGTGTATGGGTGTTTCCCAGTAATGGGTTGCAGCTGGAAGGGCATTCGCTGCATAAAACATATGCTGGATAAGTTGGCGGTTCATTCCGCTGTGGCGACCCCTGATGAATAAAGGGACTAAGCCGAAGGAAAATGAATGAATGGATGTATTTTATTGTATTTTACAAATAAAGATACAAATATTTTAATGTATTTTTAAAAAGTTAAAAAGTATTTATTAAATATAAGGAATGAATTAAATTTAAAAACAATAATTTTGCATCTATTAACAAGCAATACATGTACAAATAAAATACTACATCAACCTCTGTATTAATACCTGAAACTCAAACTTTTGTTTATATTATTGCTACTTTTATATATACACACTATATATATACACTATATATCAGTCAAAATTGTATATATACACTACACTATACAGTATATCAGTCAAATGTTAGATTTTATTTACGCATTTAAAAAGTCTCTGGATTTCATTTATTTGATCAAAAATGCAGCAAAATCTGTAATACTGTGAAATATTATCAAAACTTGTGTGTCCTGTGCTCACCATTTTGACGCCCTCCCCCCGGCACAGGGCCTCGTACGCCTCTCTCTCGGGCAGGTAGTCTTTTGGCCGCTGGTACGTGTCCAGCTGAATGGGTCTCTCATCTGCGGGCTCCGGCTGGGTCTGTCCCGAGTCTTGCAGCTCTTTAGACAGCAGACGCTCAAAGTAGCGCAGGTTCCCTCCTGCCCTCTGGTGGCTCGGCTCTGCAAACACACACACACACACACACACACACAAAAACATCTCAAAATTTTTTGTCTTTTCAGAAAGTGTTTTTTTTTTTTCAGTCTAATGCAGGGGTCACCAATCTCGGTCCTGGAGGGCCGGTGTCCCTGCAGGGTTTAGATCCAACTTGCCTCAACACACCTGCCTGGATGTTTCAGGTATACCTAGTAAGACCTTGATTAGCTTGTTCAGGTGTGTTTGATTAGGGTTGGAGCTTAAATCTGCAGGACACCGGCCCTCCAGGAACAAATTTGGTGACCCCTGGTCTAATGTAAAAAAAACAAATAAACATTTTTTTGTTGCACTTTATCAACTTGTGTGTGTATAATATCAGTACCTTTGTAAAAGCAGCACTCCTTGTGTATATTACCTGTTTATGATGAGTCTCTTAATGCCAAGTCAATAATCGCAAGTAAATAAATAAATATAATTGCAAGTAAATAAATTAAACAAGGTAAATAAATAAATAACAAATACATAAATATAATTGCAAGTAAATAAAGAAAGAAAATAAATAAATTAAATAAACAAAAAATAAATAAATAAATAAATGTAATAGCAAATAAACAAATTAAATAAATAAATTAAAAATATATATATAATTATAGGTAAATAAATAAAATCTATTAATTAATTAAATAAATATTATTGCAAGTAAATGAATTAAATAAATAAATAAAAAATAAACAAATATAATTGCAAGTAAATAAATTAAACAAGGTAAATAAATAAAAATAAATAAACATAATTGCAAGTAAATAAATTAAATAGATAACGTAAATAAATAAATAAATAAAAATAAATAAATATAACAGCAAGAAAATAAATTAAATAAGGTAAATAAACAAATAAATAAAAATAAATAAATACAATTGCAAGTAAATAAATTAAATAAAGTAAATAAATTAAATAAATAAATATAATTTCAAGTAAATAAATAAAATAAGTGAATAAATTAAATAAATAAATATAATTGCAAGCAAATAAATTAATGTAAATAAACAAATAAAATAAATAAATATAATTGCAAGTAAATAAATAAAATAAATAAGTTAAATAATTCAATAAAAATAAAGAAATATTATTGCACGGAAATAAATAAATACAAATAAATACAAGTAAATAAATATAATTGCAAGCAAATAAACAAATAAAAATAAATAAATATAATTGCAAGTAAATAAACTAAATAAATAAAGTAAATAAATGTAGTGCTGTGGATGTTGATGTTAGTGTTACCGATGGCCAGCAGGCGTCTGGTGAGCTCAATAGCACGTGGCAGATCCCCCATCTGATAGACGGAGTAACTGAGATAATCCAGCACATCTGCTTTCGGTGTTTTGGCCTCTTCTCCAGAGTCCATCTGTCTGAGCGCCTGCTGCATCCACAGCACTGAGTGATAGTAGTCGTTGTCATTGTAAGCCATTTTCCCCATGTCGAAGCAGTCGTCCACCGTCAGCAGAGCATTGTAACGCACTCCTGAAGATACAACATTACACAGCCAATCAGCACAGAGATCAATAGCATGGATTTCTGTGGCTTTTAGGCCCCGTTTGCATCTGGTGGTACGCTATTAACATGTTCGAATGAGTGTTTTGTAAACACTTTTGTTTCGTTATTATTTTGTCGTGTTCTGCATCAATTTACTGTTTTATTTGTATTTATATTTCAGCTTTTGTTTTAATGTTAGTAAAGATTTTAGTCATTTTGTTTAGTTTTTGCCCTTTTTATTAATCAGTTTATTAACTTATTAATTTATGTATGTATGTACTTATGTATGCATGTATGTATTTACTTATATATTAATTTATGCATGCATACAAATATTTGGCATGTATTTATTTATTTATATGTATTATTTATGCAAATATTTAGCATGTATTTATTTATTTATTTATATGTATTATTTATTTATTTATTTGTATATGTAATTATTTATGTATGCATGCATGTATGTATGTATGTATGTATTAGTGATGTGTGGGTCATCTCATAACCCGCGGACCCCACGGTTATGAGGGTTGGGGTGGGTCATTAAAAACAAAATAAAAAGTCCATGTATGTTGCGTGCAATTCTCTATAGCCTATATTAATATTTGGGAGTATCTATTTTCATATTTTATTAAGTTCTTTGTTAAGGTTACAATATACAATATATTTACAATAGGCCTAGTACATAGCAAAGTAACTTTCGTGATGTCCCCAAACCTTTGGAATTACGTAACACGTCACGAAAGCGCCAAGCAGCTTCTGCTGCCAGCCACAAAAACTGAGAAATTAAAGTGAAGATGGAAGACGAGGTGCGGGAGAAATTGAGGTCAGGAATTTACATCATTGAAAGAAAAAAGATCAGGCTGCTAAATTTAATGTTTGGAAGTGGTTTTCAGAAATAGTTGCAGCAGGAGACAACAGCAGTATCGGCTGCGTGAAGTGCAACTCGTGTGAAAAAATATACAAACACGAGAGCCACAAAACGGGCACTTCCTTGTTGTTGCCAGTTTACAGGGTGATGTTTCCAAGCACTTTCAGGTTTAAATTAAAAGGCTTTTTAAAATTAAATTTAAATTAAAGGTTTTTTTCATTTGCCTATATGCCCATTTCATTTGCCTATATGCCTATATGTCTATTTAATGTTCGTGGGTGCAGGGTGGGGTGGGGCAGGCGGGTTGTAAAAATAGATACAGTGGTGCGGGGCGGGTCAAATAATTTCATAAAAGCGGGACCCGCGGGTTGGAAAAAACCCGACCTGCGCATCACTAGTATCTATGTATGTATTTATTTATTTATCTATGCATGCATGTATTTATTTTTGTATGCATGCATTTATTTATGCACGTATGCATGCACATATTTATTTATTTATCTATGTATTTATTTATTAATTTATGTTTTAAATTTTAAATTGAATATTTTGAAAATTGAATATTAAAATTGTACACTTGCATTCTTTGGTGAAAACAGACTTCCATAATACTCTGAACACAAAGTAAAGTCAGAGCTGTGAGAAGAGCTGGAGTTACCAAAGCGCTGCCTCTGACCTGGCAGTTTTCCTTTGGAGAAACTCTCTGCGTCCAGTTTATAGGTGTCCTGCAGACGCAGAAGAGCTTTGGCTGCTCCCTTCTCATCCTCCTCATCCGGGAAATACTGTCTGTGCACCGACATGTTGGAGATAAAGCCTTCACACCACAGGAAAAAAAAACAAGCTTTGTCAGATATTCTTAGTAGACATGACTCATCAATGAGCCCAAGAAAGTGGTTTGATGAACATGAAAGTGAGGTTGAACATCTCCCATGGCCTGCACAGTCACCAGATCTAAATATTATTGAGGCACTTTGGGGTGTTTTGGAGGAGCGAGTCAGAAAACGTTTTCCTCCAGCAGCATCACGTAGTGACCTGGCCACTATTCTGCAAGAAGAATGGCTCAAACTCCCTCTGGCCACTGTGCAGGACTTGTATCTGTCATTCCCAATGTAATCTAATGTTGTATTGGCCGCAAAAGGAGGCCCTACACCATACTAATGAATTGTTGTGGTCTAAAACCAGGCGTTTCAGTTTCATTGTCCAATCCCTGTATACTGTATATACATGATACCAATTAAGATGCAAAAAAGGTTTGGGTAATAAATTAAATATTGAACCTAATTATTGATGTAAGAATAATAAAATTAATAAAACTGCAATTAATTAACTTATAAATTTTAACCAACTGACAGCCTTAGTAAAAAACAGTTCACCAAACCATCTGCATGATGCTGGGCTTGTGTTGATGTCTGTATATTATCTCTCTCTCTCTCTTTTGATGATCATTTAAGTGGAAACATTCTCCAGAACTCCACGTGGCAACATGTAGCAACACATGCACACACAAGTCCACATTCAGCTGAGACAGGGCTTGATAACATCACATTTTCTAGTTGCGATTAATTGCTGAAGCTTTTATAACGGTATATGGATTTATCCCAATATTGATTTAAGCTGCAAAAAACGCTACTTTAACAGATACAATAACCAAAAATATTTGGTGTATTGATGATTTATTGCATGTTCATGTTCAGAGTAAACAAATGTGTCAACCAAATTAAACTGCAAAAGGATTATAAAGTACAAGCGGTAAATATAAAGACTCATTCGAAAATGTTAGTTAATGAAAAAAGCAAACACACGCAAATGGCTACAGCAAGAGCGACCAACCTTAAATAATTGGATAGATGCAACTATTGAGATCTATACAATGGAAAAAATCACTTCTGTAGTTAATTTAAAGAAGGATATATTGCTGGGAAAATGTAGGAAATGGAAAAGTTATAAGACCTGATATTGTTGCTATAAAAAAAAAAGATGCTTAACTGATAGATAAATATATGCTAATACGTATATGGTTATATATATTCATATTGTATTGTGTGTTATCCCCATGTGTATAATGAAGATGGTCATTTGAGATTATTCTGGAAGGAATTCTATTATGACATGCGTTCTCACCCTGGATGTAAATAGTCTTTTAATTTGTATTATTTTCTTTTTTTTATGCCATTTTTCTTTTTATAATTTAACAAAATTTGAGTACTATGTATAGTTAGTACACCTGACAATAATGTATGTAAATTGTATGTCACTTAAGGTCACATACTGAGATTCAAATGTACCCTGAAATATTGTATGATTGTACTCAATTGAAGTGAAGTGAAGTGAAGTGAAGTGTAGTGTGGCCAAGTATGGTGCTCTGCATTTAACCCATCCAAGTGCACACACACAGTTAGTGAACACACACATACCGTGAACACACACCCGGAGCAGTGGGCAGCCATGCTGCGGCGCCCGGGGAGCAGTTGGGGGGAACGGTGCCTTGCTCAAGGGACTCACCTCAGTCGTGGTATTGAGGGTGGTGGAGAGTGCTGGTCATTCACTCCCCCCACCCCCAATTCCTGCTGGTACCGAGTATCGAACCAGCAACCTTCGGATCACGAGTCCAACACTCTAACCACCAGGCCACGACTGCCCCATTTTGAGTGCTCACAATAAACATAAATTATATAAAAAAGAAAATGTTAGTTAATGGATTAAAAATGCTGATTTATTACAGTTAGGGGCCACATATTGTGTCCAAAAGCAAATGGAAATGCAACAATCAACTGTTTTCTCAGAGGATGACAAACTGACAAACCCTTGCTGCAGCTCTGATATAAGTTTTATTTATGGAGGACATTAGTGCTTTTTAATTTCCTCTGTAAATAAAACTTGTATCAGAGCTGCAGCAAGGGTTTGTCATCCTGTGTTTGGGTGCCCTGTGTTGGTCTGAGGTAGTTAGTCTACATTTATTACTGAAATGTACAGTTTATACACCATACACTTCTATCAAAACAAGAGACCTGTACCAAATTTTCATTACATTTTCAGAATATTTAGAATTTATTAGTCTGTAATATGGAAATCTGTACAATTACAATACAATTAAGTTTGACTTAAAAAAAAAAAAAAAATGTTACAGATGTGTAAATAAATGTAAATAATCAAACTGTATAAATATAGTAGGGCTGGGCGGTAGGACAATATTTTATATTGGATTGAAGTCAGGTGATGGCTGGGCCATTCCACAGCTTGATTTTCTTTCTCTGAAAGCATTTGAGAGTTTGCTTGGCTGTGTTTTGAATCATTGTCTTGCTGAAATGTCCACCCTGGTTTCATCTTCATCCTCGTGCTAATGTAGATGTTGGACTGAAGCATCTAATATTCATTTACACTGATGAAGGGCAGAGGGTTGCTGAAGAACTACTGAGCGATTTATATATTATTATATATATTATTTCCCCCACTGTACACACTGAAATACCACCCAGCCCTAAAATAAAGAAACGTTTTTACATTTTACATTTCAAAATAATGCTTTTTAGCATATTTTTGTAAAAACATTAAAGGGCACCTATGATGAAAATCATCTTTTGTAAGCTGTTTGGACAGAACTGTGTGTAAGTATAGTGTGTCCACAGTCATATTGAGGTGATATAAAGACAATAAGTCTCTTTTTTTTTATTTCCTGACATTAAAATAGCATCCAAATCCCTCCCATTTTGAGTGGGATTGTACGTGATGTAGGAGTGCGGTTTCCCCGCCCACCGAATTGATTGACAGCTGCGTATTAACATGTCTCCGTAGTAACGTGTATAATCATATCAACAAGACAGGATGTGCGCAAAGCAACCGGGAATAAAAGATCTGTTCAGTTCGCTGTGATCATCAATCGTCATCAAATGTGATCAAGAGTGAGTTTTACAAGTTTAACACGTGTTTAAAACAGTGCATGTTTGTAATGAATTACAGCGATTTACTTCAGCTTTACTTCATCACCACAGCCGCGTGTCAGTACAATTATAAAAAAGACGCTTCAGTCCCGGGTTGTGGACGTTAAATCGGGTTATTTTGTACATTAACATAACGGATATCCATACAGCAGTGGATATTAATGTGTATCCTGTCACATTTGCCGTGCAAAAACAGTGCAAAGCTAAACGCGCGCGCTGTCTGTGTGTATGTGTATGTGTGTGTGTGTGTGTGTGTGTGTGTGTGTGTGTGTGTGTGTGTGTCTGTGTGTGTGTGCGTGAACTTTGTAACGACATTGTGTGTGACTCATCGTTGCAACTCCACTATAAAATACATCAAATAATCATTGGTAAAGTTCTTACTGTAATATTTCTCACAAACGTTACGTGAGATCTGCTTCCTTCATGTCTGTCTGTTATCTGACGCAGCCGAGGGCGGAGATTGAGGCACTCTGACAGGCACGTGGGAACGGTGAGCGGGGAGGACTAGCATTAAAGGCACAGTCCCCAAAAACAGCTACAAGATGCTCAGAGCTAAAAATGACAAACTTCTGAAAGGTATAATAAATAATCTGATGGTTTTTGAGCTGAAACTTTACAGACACATTCTGGAGACACAAAAGACTTATATTAAATCTGGAAAAAGGGGTAAACTAGGTGCCCTTTAAATCTTGATGCTTCCAAACCTTTAACTGGTAGCGTATATATTTAACATCAGGGTTTTAAATGGTCTTCAATCATATTTGGCCTGCTCCGAGATCTCCACCAGTTCTAACACGTTTTACATTTGCTTTAGACTAAATCTCTTGTCATATCTTAAAAGGCAGCTTAAAGATAATGCCAAAAGATAAAACTGTACACCAGTAACCACACCACAAAATTATAGTGCTCTATAAACGCACAGCTATCATAAAGCTACGGTTCCAACCAGGTCATTATCTTTGATTATAGCATCCTACAACACTACAAATGACCCAGACCTAGACAAAACAACCCTTTTCATATATTTCCCAAGTGCTGTTTAGCGGAGAGAAGATTTTAACACATTTTTCAACATAATAGTTTTAATAACTAATTACTATGGCCCAATCCCATTTCTACCCCTTAGCCCTTACCTGTACCCATCGTTTTGCGCGTTCACGTGAAGGGGTCGGGGTGTCCCAATTCTCTTCAGCTTGAAGGCGTAGGGCTAAGGGGAAGGTCTAGATAGCTCTTAAAACTGAGATTTTCCAGAACCACACTCGAAACCAAGGGGTACCAAAATTTCCCAGAATACACCATCTACAACGGCAACATGGCTGCACACGCGAGTCAGGAGATGCACAATTAGTATTTTTTTGCCATTATTAAGAATTTCTACAACAAACAAGCATATGTTTTAATACATTCATAACCGCGTGTTTTACCGTCATGTTTTTAAAAAAATATATTAAAAACGCTAAATATGGCTATCTATAACTGTGCGTTCACACCGAAAGCGACGAGAGCGTCAAAGTAGCCGGGAGTCATTAATTTTTAATGGGAGCCGGCGGCGATAGGCGGCGCTTCCTCGCCGGTGTGGGTGTAGTGGAGAGTTGAAATCAAGTCAACTTTATGGTAATAAGCTATGATGCGGTTCGGCGGCAACCAATCGGAATGTAGAAGTCTACCGCTTAAGAGGATTCCAGAGAACACAGTCGCTGTGAACTTCGGTTCCGTTGTTCCCAAGGGTTTGATTATTGCGGTCGCTGGATTACCAGTTATCTACGATGTTTTCTTACAGGGACATATATTAAAAAAAAGTTACTGCCGAGTTACTGATGTGCATTAATGTTATATTTTTTTTCTTTAAAAAGAGGGAATCTCATGCAACAATACAAAACAGTATTGCTGCTTCAGAATATTTCAGACATACGGACACATATTGGATTAGTGGAGCAAAGCCACACCACACACAACAACTTGGTCTTCCATTGTTAAATGAATTTGATAAAAAGCGTGCAACGTTTTCACGCTAGAAAGCATGTTTTTTTATGCGGGAATGTAAGTGATTTGCTGATATGCTGCAACGGCTCCTTTAAATACGAGATCAATGTAGCGAATTTTGACGCTCTCGCCGACGAAGCTGTGAGGCAGACAGCGTTGTCGCCAGGGCGGCCAGAGCAAACTTTGACACTCTCGCCGCCTTCCGTGTGAACGCACAGTTATCCATAATAATAACTCCTGTATAGTACTAGTCCTACAACATACTTTCACATCTGTCACTTGACGACACTCAAATCCCCTGTCAGAAAAGTCTAGTGGATGGGAATCCCCATTTTAGTGTCTGGCAGGCTATAACATTAATGTTGTTTTCCTGTGTTTACATAGATGAATATGGCCATGCTGTAAATGCACAGTACAGTTACGAGCTTATTGCCACATTGTTACCACACGTTATGATATCATGATCTCGTTGCCTTCTGTGATTTCCTGAAGATAAATACAAAAAGAAATGCAACTGGAATAACTACAGCAGTCACCATCGTCGATCTCATATGAAGTAAGAGCTTGTGACGACAAATGATGACGTGTGTGTGTGTGTGTGTGTGTGTGTGTGTGTGTGTGTGTGTG
>CAIGQV010018552.1:3849132-3861683 GCA_903798115.1 Danio jaintianensis
TGTGTGTGTGTGTGTGTGTGTGTGTGTGTGTGTGTGTGTGTGTGTTCTAGTGCTGTCCCATTTTTTAGGGGTACATTTTGAAACCCTTCATCTTCACACTCTGTTTAAAGGGCCAAAAGGAAGGGTTAGGGGAAGGGGTAAAAAAAATTGAATTGGGATTGGGCCTAACTCGTTTCTTTTGTCTTTGCCATGATGATGGTACGTAATATTTTACAATGAGAGAGCAAGTCATGAGCTGATTGGCTCTTGTGTTCAGGGTAGGGTTGCACCAGCTGATCGCAAGTTCTTTCTTAAACTGGAACGTAAAGTTCACACTAGAGGCTTAGTAACTACTAGCTAGTTTGTAACTAAATTTGGTTTCACTTCGGTTGCACCACATGTTCTTAAGGCAAACCATAGTTAGTAGGTTGTAAACTCTTCGTAAAGTCATGCGTAGTCGCATTGAATGACGTAATATCCAATAAAAAACATTTAAATGGTTTAACTGCTTTAAAATTCTGCAACTAATGCATCTATATATAACTGTCCTATGAAAATTTTATTATAAATTACATTTTTATAGTACATTACATTACAGTCAGTCACTAATAACAGACGACGCACACACCTGCATCGCGAGCCGTGAATGCACGCAAAATACACATGAAGTTATCAAAAACTTGAATCTTTTTATATCCTACATATGAAAGAGAAAAGAGCAGGGAGAAGAACTCAGTCATGAAGAAATTCTCGTTTTAATTGATGAATACAATCAACACAAAAAAATTTATTCATTCACTCTTTTCATAAACCGAAAAAATGTGAGATTTGGGAGGAAATTAAGGCTGTGAGTAGAGGAAGACCATTCTTCATTATCATCGCGAGCTCCTCAATGTAAACTAATCTTGCTGTCGTCTCTTTTCTACCGTTATACATGGGGGGGAGGCTGCCGTAAATATTTAGTTTGAGCGTAGCGTTACGATTAAGCTAAGTTCAGTGGTGCAACACAAAAATATTTAGTAATGTGTAAGTTGTAACTTTGTGTCCCTTTAAGTCACAACTAGGCTACATTTTTACTTACGCACTGCTGGTGCAACGGGCCCCAGGAGCTCAACAGAAATGTCTGTGATTGGCCAGAATAGTCATTGATGCATATTCAACTTCTATTTTTATGAAAAAAAAAGTGAATCTTTTTGGGCTTGGTGATCTGTTAAGTTCATTTTATGTTTATTCAAATCATTGGCAGTTGATTATATTCAACATTATTCGCCCTCCAGTGAACTTTTTCTTCATCAAATATTTCCCAAATGATGTTTAACAGATTCAGGGATTTTTCACAGTATCATTCATTCATTTTCTTTTCGGCTTAGTCCCTTTATTAATTTGGGGTCGCCACAGCGGAATGAACCGCCAACTTATCCAGCATATGTTTTACGCAGCGGATGCCCTTCCAGCCGCAACCCATCACTGGGAAAATTTTCACAGTATTTCCTATAATATTTTTTCTTCTGGAGAAAGTCTGATTTGTTTTATTTCGGCTAGAATAAAAGCAGTTTTTCATTATTTTAAACCCATTTTAAGGTCAATATTATTCGCCCCCTTAAACAATATTTGTTTTGGATTGTCTACAGAACAAACCACTGTTATACAATGACTTGCCTAATTACCATAACTTCCCTAATTAACCTAGTTAACCTTTAAATGTCACTTTAAGCTGAATACTAGTATCTTGAAAAATATCTAGTCAAATATTATGTGCTGTCATCATGGCAAAGATAAAAGAAATCAGTTATTAGAAATGAGTTACTAAAACTATTATGTTTAGAGGGTTAAAAGTTTATATAAAATACTGTACCATCAGACGGGTCCTGAAGCACCAGGCTCTCTAACTCGGACCACTCAGTGTTGAGTCTCTTCATCAGTTTATAAGCGTTCACTGGGTGAGCCAGGAAGCCTTCAGGATCTGATGTGGATGCACGCGTCAACTTATCCAGTTTATTAGCCCAGCTGGAGCCAGCAGATGGAGAAAACACACAGCAAAAAAAAACACAGAAATGAGTCACAGCTTCATGTGCAGTCATGCGAAAACATGCATTTCAGAGACAGACAGATTCACCTTCTGACAGTTTCAAGCTTCAGCTCTTCTGCTTGAATGTATTCTTTCAGGGACTGGACCAGTTCCCGCTCGGTGAATATCAGGTTGGTCATTTGGCCTGTGAAAAGAGATGGCAAAACTTTTAAAATGGCTTTATAATAGGGGTGCCCAAACTTTGTTGTATGAAGGGCCAAAAAATATATATATCATTGAGAGCCGTGCCCCAAAGGTAAATTTAACCAAACTACATTACATAAAATTTGCTTTAAATCGTATCAACTAATGCAGTATAACTGTTTAAATGATAACTTATTGCAATAAAAACTTATATCACAGTGGATTTCAATGCTGAATACACTAGTCAAGCTGAATCTACATTTGTATTTACACTTTAATTGAAACCTTTAATTTCAGTTAGCGGGTGACACGGTGGCTCAGTGATTAGCACTGTGCGTGGGTTTCCTCCGGGTGCTCCGGTTTCCCCCACAAGTCCAAAGACATGCGCTATAGGTGAACTGGGTGAGCTAAATTGACTGTAGTGTATGTGTGTGAATGAGTGTGTATGGATGTTTCCCAGTGATGGGTTGCAGCTGGAAGGGCATCCGCTGCGTAAAACATATGCTGGATAAGTTGGCGGTTCATTCCGCTGTGGCGACCCCAGATTAATAAAGGGACTAAGCCGAAAAGGAAATGAATGAATGAATGGGGCCTTGATGTTTCCGCCAACAACTCTGAACCTTGAAAAGTTAAAAAAAGTGACTTTTATGAACATTTTGAATAGTTTGCAGTGCTATATTGTCTGGGTTGGTGTTGTATATTACGCTACAAACACCTTGTAATAAACTGCCAGTACATTTTCTGTTATTTTACAGACGTATTTCTCTAGATATCATTTCTTATATATTATTTCAAATGACTAAAATGTCAATCAAAGTCCCTTTGTTATATTGTAGATTATCAAAAGTCGACAGAGCAGAGATCAACATCCCTTAACGCAATTAACAACCGTGAATGAACAAAAAACACTTGTGAACGGAAATATTTTTAGTGTATAGCCTAAAAGTTCATTTTTTGAATTTAAAACATTTCAAGACTTTTTAAGACCTCGCGGACACCCTGTATAAAGCCACAATATTAACATGCTTTTGGAAAAATCAACTGTCAAATGGTTTTCTTGTTGCGTCTGAATGAAGTTTACCGATCGAGGTGAAGATTTCTGCTTGCGTGTGAGAAGAGAAGCACAGAGTCGACAGCAGAAACACCAGAAATGCTGCCATGGTCGAGAAAAACCTACAAAAGAAACCAGACAGACATTTCAGAAATATGCAGATGTCATTGGAGTGAACCAAAATCTTTAAATGGAAATTGCGGCATTCGTTATAAATAGATTTTATAGGCAACTCACTGGTTTGATTTAAAGATATATATGGAGTTATAAGAGCAGCAAAACTACACACATGTGTATTAAGCTGGTTTACTACTGAAGACTGCTTATTAAACACAAAGCGAGGTCAAAAAAGCTTCACCACAAATGGGTCAAGAAACAGCTGCAAACTTTTGCTTGCTAGAAGAAAAAGAAACACACAAAACATGCCATGTTTCTAAGCATTTATGTGTTCAGTAACATGTTTAACTTCAATAAAATCTGGGATAAATATTATCACTCTGATGTACATTAAATTTTTAAAAGGAGGCATGACACTATTCTGCAATAACAACCTCCTTGATATACTTCATACCGAACATTCATTCATTCATTTTCTTTTCGGCTTAGTCCCTTTATTAATCTGGGGTCGCCACAGCGGAATGAACCACCAACTTATCCAGCATATGTTTTACACAGCGGATGCCCTTCCAGCCGCAACCCATCACTGGGAAACATCGACAAACACACTCATTCACACACATACACTACGGACAATTTAGCTTACCCAATTCACCTATAGCGCATGTCTTTGGACTTGTGAGGGAAACCGGAGCACCCGGAGGAAACCCACGCGCACACGGGAGAACATGCGAACTCCACACAGAAACGTCAACTGACCCAGCCAAGGCTCGAACCAGCGACCTTCTTGCTGTAAGGCGAACGTGCTACCCACTGCGCCACCGTGCAGCCCCATACCATCTCTGCATACTATAGAAACATCTCTGCATACTATATTTCATTATTCAATTACACAACATAACATGTATAACGTTTTTATCATTAGCATTGCAAAATACTGCAAATAATTATGTATCACAGCGGCTCAGTGGCGCAGTGAGTAGCGCTGTCGCCTCACAGCATGAAGGTCGCTGGTTCGAGCCTCGGCTGGGTCAGTTGGCATTTCTGTGTGGAGTTTCATGTTCTCCCCGTGTTCGCAAGGGTTTCCTCCGGGTGCTCCGTTTTCCCCCACAAGTCCAAAGACATGCGCTATAGGTGAATTGGGTAAGCTAAATTGTGTGTGTGTGTGTGTGTGTGAATGGGAGTGTATGGGTGTTTCCCAGTGATGGGTTGCAGCTGGAAGGGCATCCGCTGTGTAAAAACTTATGCTGGATAAGTTGGTGGTTCATTCCGCTGTGGCAAGCCCAGATTAATAAAGGGACTAACGCGAAAAGAAAATTAATGAATGAATTTATTTTAATTTTTAGTCAGTGTCACAGTGTTTACAGGAAACATCTAAATCTTTGGTATACTATAGGGCTGCACAATAATGTAAAAATCTGATATTGCAATATTTTTTTTTCTGTGATATATATATATATATATATAGTGCATCCGGAAAGTATTCATAGCGCTTCACTTTTTCCACATTTTTTATGTTACACCCTTATTCCAAAATGGATTAAATTCATTTATTTAATTCTACACACAATACCCCATAATGACAATGTAAAAAAAGATTTTTTGAAATTGTTGCAAATTTATTAAAAATAAAAAACCTGAAAAATCACATGTACATAAGTATTCACAGCCTTTGCTGTGAAGCTCTAAATTGAGCTCAGGTACATTCTGTTTCCACTGATAATTCTGAAGATGTTTCAGCAGCTCACCTGTGGTAAATTCAGTTGATTTGACATGATTTGAAAAGGCATACACCTGTCTCCAGTGATGTGACTACTGTGTATGTGCACATTGTGATAACAACGCTAAAATGATATATTGTGCAGCCATATAGTATACTACGAATGTAAGGGTTGGATCTAATGAACCTTTAGCAAATGACCAGTCATTACTGTAAAACCACACAACCGGTTTCACTGGGTGTGGGTGAAATTGGTTGAACTTGACATGGAAACCACAACTACTTTTAGGACGTCACAATCCAGTTTCAACATGCACTGAACTGTGCAGGTGTGCAAATATTCAGTGAATTTGGGTGGCTTTGTCAACTTCTGTGTAAAGATTCTATATAATCGTCGAAGTAAAATCATGTTTGGTCTGCTGCTACACAACAGAAACAAAAAAAGGTATGAATAGAAACATCTCTGCATACTATATGTCATTATTCAATTACACAACATAACATGTATAACGTTTTTATCATTAGCATTGCAAAATACTGCAAATAATTATGTATTACAGCGGCTCAGTGGCGCAGTGAGTAGCGCTGTCGCCTCACAGCAAGAAGATCGCTGGTTCAAGCCTCGGCTGGGTCAGTTGGCATTTCTGTGTGAAGTTTGCATGTTCTCCTGGTGTTGGCATGGGTTTCCTCCGGGTGCTCCGGTTTCCCCCACAGTTCAAACACATGCGCTGTAGGTGAATTGAATAAACTAAATTGGCCATAGTGTATGTGTAAATGTGAATGAGAGTGTGTGGGAGCTTCCCAGTACTGGGTTGCAGCTGGAAGGGGTACTATAAAACTATAAAAAACTATTAAAAAAATGCAATGACAAAAAGTCAAGACAACAAATATTTTATGTTGCTTTAACTTATTTTAATATGTTAATCTAGGGCTGGGCGATTCATCGAAAAGTAATCGAAATCCACATTTAGAACCTATAATCGATTTTTTCAATTAAATTCCCTACGGCGTGTGGAGTCACGTGACCCCGCTCTGTTTATACTTCTGTGTCTGTGTCTCCAAGCACACACATATGGTCCGGCGCAGCCTTCGCTCAGTCGCATACCCCTTGCATTGGCTGATGCTGATGTGCACCTCTCAAAACAAGTCGCGACGATGCGTAGTGCAAGCTCTGTGATTGGTCAGCTTGATATCGATGCGACGCAGAGAGCAGCGAGCATGTAGGAGCGAGTGTTTACAAGTGTAGAATGTAATTTTCTATTACATTAAAAATATTATTTACATTAAAATATGTGTTTACAGAAGATCCAAGAAATGAACTGTTTAAAATATTATTTACAGGATATACAAGAGTTATTTTATTTAGAAGAGATACTGCTTATTTTCTACTTTTAATATGAAAAACATTGAAAACAATTTATTTTGTTTTCAAAAGTGCAAGTTACTCATAAGAAATAAAGTGACTGTTGGTTTTAGGCAATGTGTGTTTTAATTTCAGTTGTTCAGGGTTGATGTTCAATAAATAATCATAGATAGAAGACAGCAGTGTGTGAATTATACATTGACGATCAGGGGGGGTCATCATTTTTCGGTTAGTTTGTGTAATACATGTTTCAATCATTTATGTATTTTGTTTTTAATTACATCTAGTTTCTTAATAAAACATATTTTAGTTTTCAGCGTTTTGAGGGATATTTAGTGTATTCTATTTCAGATGTTACTGTAGGTCAGGCTACAAACGTTATTATGCATCTAATTTGACTTTACTTTCAGGCTAAATGTAGATACCAACAACTATTTTACGAGAAAACAAAGTCTTGGGAACACGATGTCTATCAGTGCTCTAGATCCTCCAATTTCAGACTTTTTTCTCGAATAGACTGATTGTCGGGATTATGCATTCACAATGGTTTGAACCGTTATAGGGGTGGTCAAATGTATATTTATATTATCTATTATTTTAATTATTAATATTATTATTTAAAATGCATATCAGAGTGTAATATTTCTCAGTATTAAAGGACTGACCCCCCCCCCATACATCTTGTTTTGACGTCCTTCAGGGGGGGATCCCCCTGTAATTCGCACCCTGGTAGATAGTGTGTGTTTCCTTCAATTATTTTAAAATGAAGTAATGCAAAAATCTCTCACTTGTAATATGTGAGCATGTTTACTGTACAAAACTTGCCCGTGAACTATGACGGCAAAAAACTAAATTAAATAAATAAAATAATCGTAACGGAGTTAAAATGTTCAATTAATCAAGATTTTGATTGCCCAGCCCTATGTTAATCAGGTTTCAACTACATTTTATAAGCTATACACAGTTTAACTTAATATTTTTAGTCAGTTTAATTGATGTAAGTTGAGATGACTAGAAATTTATTTGATACAACTAAAAAATGTAAGGCAGCAAGACGTTTTTTACAGTGTAGTGCATGATTATAAAAATTAAGTTAAACCAACTTAACAGTTGCAAAAATGTCACATAAATAAAATCAATCATGTTTGTTCTATAGAGAGCCAACTCTTATCCTCTGGATTAGCATTGTTTCTTTTGAGTTGTGAAGTTTAATTCACAGAATTTCTACAAAGTATGTTGTATACTGTAAACCCGCAGACTTTTTTGGTCGCATCCATAACGCATGTTTATTTTCCTCATTTAAAATAATTTAAAAAAATGTTTACAGATTGATGTTTTTATTATCCTGTGCTAACTCTGTGCTTAGTTGTTTTGTAATATATAAACAGATATTTCAATATAATGTTAACATATACTTTCTCTGTCATTTATGTTTTGAGTTTTTACAGCAAACGTCGCAGCCATAACGCTGAACACAATCCATAACGCTGAATCCATACCGCTGAATCCATAATGCTGAACACAATCCATACCACTGAATCCATAATGCTGAACACAATCCATAACGCTGAATCCATAACACTGAACACAATCCATAACGCTGAATCTATAACGCTGAACACAATCCATAACGCTGAATCCATAACGCTGAACACAATCCATAACGCTGAATCCATAACGCTGAACACAATCCACACCGCTGAATCCATAACGCTGAACACAATCCATAACGCTGAATCCATAATGCTGAACACAATCCATAACGCTGAATCCATAAAACTGAATCCATAACACTGAACACAATCCATAACGCTGAATCCATAAAACTGAATCCATAACATTGAACACAATCCATAACACTGAATCCATAACACTGAACACAATCCATAACGCTGAATCCATAACACTGAACACAATCCATAACGCTGAATCCATAACACTGAATACAAATTTGAAAAGGCAAAATTCGACTGACAACTTTCATCTACATTTACAGAACAGAGCACAAATAATAATCAAATCAATAAGATGATAATAAAAATGAATACAATTTTAAACATACAATAGACACATAAAAACATTACACTACCGGGTCTTCTATTAATTTACATTTTTTCAATAAACTAAACAGTCTTCTTCCTAATTTTAAAGATTTACAATATAACCAAAATTCATTCATTCATTCATTTTCTTTTCGGCTTAGACCCTTTATTAATCTGGCGTCGCCACAGCGCAATTAACCGCCAACTTATCCAGCATATGTTTTACACAGCAGATGCCCTTCCAGCTGCAACCCATCATTGGGAAACATCCATACACACTCATTCACACACATACACTATGGACAATTTAGCTTACCCAATTCACCAATAGCGCATGTGTTTGGACTTGTAGGGGAAACCGGAGCACCCGGAGGAAACCCACGCAAACATGCAAACTCCACACAGAAATGCCAACTGACCCAGCCCAGGCCCGAACCAGCGACCTTCTTGCTGTGAGGTGATCATGCTACCCACTGCGCCACCGTGACGCCCATAACTAAAATTCCTCTAGGAAAACCAAAAACAGTGGTTTTGCTTTAAGGCACTTGCATTCAGGAATATAACATTTCTCCAAGATTAGAATATCATTGTTCAATACAAATTGAATATTAACATCTTCCTCTAATAAACCAAAGAAAATATTAGTTTTAGAAAATTGGGAGGACTTTTAACTTTTAACCACTCGAATGAATCAGACCAGAAGCTTCTGCTATATAAACAGTCAAAAAATAAATGTGCAGTCGTTTCAATGTCGACCTCACAAAATGTACAATTATTGTGATCAAAATTAAATCTATTCATTCATTGATTTTCTTTTCAGCTTAGTCCCTTTAATAATCAGGGGTCGCCACAGCGGAATGAACCGCCAACTTATCCGGCATATGTTTTACGCAGCGGATGCCCTTCCAGCCGCAACCCAACATACACTCCCATTCACACACATACACTACGGAAAATTTAGTTTATTCAATTCACCTATAGCGCATGTGTTTGGACTGTGAGGGAAACCGGAGCACCCGGAGGAAACCCACGCCAACACGGGGAGAACATGCAAACTCCACACAAAAATACCAACTGACCCAGCCGGGGCTCGAACCAGCGACCTTCTTGCTGTGAGGCGATCGTGCTACCCACTGTGCCACCGTGACGCCCTAAATTAAATCTATGTCTAAGTTAAATATCATTGAATATTTTAAAGTGTACTTCTTTAGCTTTAGGAGGCATGGGGAAGGAAAGAAACATAGTTCCTAATTCGATTATAGAGCTTTTGGAAAAAAGAAAAGACACATTATTTCTACTAGCTTGTATTGGAAATTTATGTTGGCTTAATATTGATCGTATTACTTTATTAGGTATTTCACTCCGAATAAAATCTTGTCCATTTACTAACAAATAAGGCAGATGAAGTGTGTGATTTATATTGGTGACCACATTACTAACCATCATTACAAATGCCTTCGGAATAGATTTCAATACCCTATTATATTGCTTGTGATCGCTAGGCATGGGACGATAACCGTTTGCAAGGTATACCGCGGTTTGGAAAAGCCAAGGTTTTAAAACCCATTCCTAAGGTATGTGTACGAATTTTTATTTACTTTTTTTTGTTTGTTTTTTAGGACAGCAGTATCTCCAGCAGAAAAGATCTCCAAAGATGCCATTTTAAATTGTACCAAAAAATAAATCTGTTTTTGAAATAAATGAAGACTGCAGAAGTCAATAATTAATTTTCATCATTCAGCCTGACATGATTCATTCATTCATTCATTTTCTTTTCGGCTTAGTCCCTTTATTAATGAGGGGTCGCCACAGCGGAATGAACCGCCAACTTATCCAGCATATGTTTTACGCAGCGGATGCCCTTCCAGCTGCAACCCATCACTGGGAAACATCCATACACACTCATTCACACACACTCATACACTACGGACAATTTTAGCTTACCCAATTCACCTATACCGCATGTCTTTGGACTTGTGGGGGAAACCGAAGCACCCGGAGGAAACCCACGCGAACACGGGGAGAACATGCAAACTCCCAGTTTGACCCAGCCGAGGCTCGAACCAGCGACCTTCTTGCTGTGAGGCGAACGTGCTACCCACTGTGCCACCGCGTCGCCCCTGACATGATTACTGTAACAAAATATTTTAAAGTGTTCAAAAGGGAAAAAGTTTTAGTTTTTTACCCAGAGGTTTAAAAAGAATATATTTTAGAGCAGTAATCACAACACCGCGAAACCGTAATACTTTTATCCAAGGTTATCATACCATCAGAATCTTTTACAGGCTCATGCCTAATGATTACACATTCAAAGTTCACAAAGATTTCTGTGACTCTGAACCTCATGCTTAGTCTAATAGATGAACAACCGACCAAATACCTCTCTCCCACCAATCTTTAAAGGAAAAAAGACTTTAAGAACAAACTAACATGACCCCCAAACTAAAAAAATAAAAGTCTGAAATGAGCCCAAGAGACTGATGACGACATCTTCTAGAAAATGTCCTCTCCACCCACAGCAGCAGAAACATGCGGCTGAAGTTAGAGCTTCAGCAAAACTCTTTATAAAACACTTAATTGAAAAAAAACCTACATTCAGCTCACTCAAACACTGATGTATGCTCTTTTTAAAAAAATTAAGTTGAATAAACTTAATAATTTACAGTACATTCAGCCAAACGCACACACTCGTGGCAAAAATGATTTAACACCTGCAGAAAGTCAAACACAACTCCAAATATTTATCTAAAATTCAGAAATTAATCTAAAACACACCAAAAAGCTTCAATTCAAAGTGTTAACATACAATTAAAGCAACATATCCATACATACTTTACCACAGTGTTTACGATTTATAAAAACTACTTAAACTACACCACTTGCTAATACACTAGACAGCTCTAAAATGCATGACAATCGATTAAAAGCGACACTTGCTTAAATAAAAAACATTAAAACAACACATTTCTGTAATAAACGTTATTTAAATGTTAGAAATCACGGGTAAGGTTGTAATGCGCAAGCGTAATGTTGTAGTAGTAACGTTAGTACAACGCGAAATTCTGTTACAAATCTAAATAATCGGCTTACCTTAATGTAAAAACGGCTAAAAATGTATTATTTATCGCGTCGTTTTGTTTGTAAGTACCATGTGAAGGGAGAGCTCGACTACAGGAGTTTAATAAACACTCGTCCGCTGTTTCAGATGGTTTTGCAGTGATTTTTAGTGGCTGCCACGTACAGAAGACCCTCTCGACACTTTCCACACGCACCCGCAATGCTTCTGATAGCTGCGCAACCGCATTCCCAAACTCATCACAAACGAACATAATCTCATCTAGCCCTTACTTGACGAAAATATCCGTCTCCGTTTTAAAAACCAGTGACTCTTTGTGTCAGATGAAGGATGTAATCATTTGTCTCGGATATAAGCATTTGACGTCTGCAATTGGCACGACTTCATAGATCGGTGTGTATACGGTGATTTACGGTAAAAATGAATCATGCTGGACTGCACGTTCCCTTTTTGACTCGGGGGTTCTGCTGAATCGTTCATCTGTAGTGGTGAACATGTATGTAAGTTGTTACCATTAATACAACAAAGTTGTCTTTAAAGTAATAATAATGACAATATTTTATAAAAATACGCAGGAGACTGGACTCATATGGGTGAAGGTGTCACAAATACAGGGCTGCTGTTCACATGCATCCCCTGTACCTATTTTTTAATAATAAAATGTATTTAATGTTATTTTTATGGAAGCCAGTTTCCAGCAGGTAAGAAAAAAATCATGTCTTAAAAAGTCATAATTATGACTTAAGCAAGTCGGAATTACGAGATAAAAAGTAAAAAAAATAAATAAATATTAATTTAAAAATATTACAATTTAAAAAGTCTAAATTGTTTTCAAGTTTAAATTTAATTATTTTTTTTTAATTTCAAGTCATAATTTTGACTTAATGCATTTTATTGTACCTGGCATCTTTTGCACTGTAAAATCATCCTAACTGGTTATTAAGAAGGTATTTTGCAGAGTAAAATCATCCTAACTGGTTATTAATAAGGT